>PVKC010013662.1:0-22758 GCA_004027635.1 Crocidura indochinensis | reverse complement strand
GTTACGCTATGAGCTCAGAATTTGCACCTAACTTGGGGGACCATATGGGACGCTGGGGGATCGAACCTAGGTCTGTCCTAGGCTAGCGCAGGCAAAGCAGGCACCTTACCTTTAGCGCTACCATGCCGGCCCCAGAAGAGCCAAATTAAAAGTGTAAAGAGCCACATGTGGCTCGCGAGCCGCAGGTTGCCGACCACCGAACTAGACCAATCTGAAACCCCAGAAGTTTCAAGTTCAATGTCAGCTCTGAAGTTGAATCAAAATAGACAATGTGGTAGTCCCGACTGGCCAATGAAAAATGAAAATACAGCATTTCTCAGAGTGGAAGTGCTGATTCCTACAATTGATTCCTCTATTTCAAAGAAGTAAACTCCCCTTGCCAGGAGCATTTATCATCGTTTTTTGTGGACAAACAGAATTGGCCTGTTATGTCTTTCCTTTATGATATTTCACAGGAAAAGCTTTTGAAAGTATTGAAATGCAAAGAACCACTCACATACAAATTGCTCCCCTCTCTGATAATTTGAGCAATCTAATAACAGAGATTTTGAATTCTGTTTAGTCTGTTATCAATTATTTTCATCCAAAATAGCAAATGACAAAAAACACATTTTCTGTGTTCCAAAAAAACTTTAGGGTTGATATGTTATTACTTTGAAGAAATACTTGTGGACTTGAGAGATAAACAACATGTTGCTTTGTCTTGCATGCAATAGACTCAGGTTTTATTCCCAGGACCACTTGCTAGCTAGCACTGCCAGGTGTGATCCCTGAGCAGAAAAGTAGGAATAAGTGCTGAGCACTGCTGGGTGTGTCCCCCAAAACAATAATTATAATTTTTCATAAGTTCTTTCTTTGTCTTTGGAGTTTTGGGGTTGCACTTATAAAAGTAGCAAAATCAAGGCAAAATTAAGGAAATTTACTTTTGTGTATGGGATTCAAACGCGCAGAATGATGCTTCTTTCTATTCAAATACCCCAGTTCTAAGAGGTATTTTGCTGAGGCTGCAAGAGAAACTGTTGTTAAAGCCTTAACTGAAAAATATAGAAATGCAAAAATTGAAGTCATGTAAATTAAATTGTATCATGTAAATAACATTATTTTCTAAAAGAGCAAATGAAGATTATAACAAAAGGTTGTGTGGCTTTTGGAGATCAGCTTCATGTTCTTATTTGAATTGAGATTTGTTTGAATAAAAGTATTTTGAGGGGGTTTCTAAGCCACACTCAGCAGTAGGCAAGGGTTACTCCTGACTATGCACTCAGAAATCACACCTGGGAGACTCAGGGGACCATATGGGAAACAGGGGATAGAACCTAGTCTGCCATGTGCAAGGAAAATGCTCTACCCACTGTGCTTTAGACCCCTACATGTATTCTATTAGAGGTGAAAAAATTAATTTAGAAGTTTTGGGTGGGAAAATGCTTTATTTATTGGCTGTAAATTACACTGAGTCACAAAGTAACATTAAATAAAAATTTTCATCTATATTATGAAACTAAAGAGCATACATCATTTTTTTTTTTTTTTTGGCTTTTGGGCCACACCCAGTGACGCTCAGAGGTTACTCCTGGCTATGCGCCCAGAAGTCGCCCCTGGCCTGGGGGACCACATGGGGCACGGGGGATCGAACCGCGGTCCGTCCAAGGCTAGCATGGTAAGGCAGGCACCTTACCTCCAGCGCCGCCGCCTGGCCCCAGCATACATCATTTTTGTGACTCTGTCCTAGAGGTAGTATTTAGGAACTTCTCTTAGCTAAAAATGGGAGTAGATATGTTTTTATGTCTAAAATGTCTAGTTCTATATCAACTTGCATTACTGTAATAAAAAACATTGGTATGATAAAATACCTAATAGGCTCTTCCCAAAAAGGCTGAATTGAAGTGGTTTATAATCCTTCAAACAAATATTTAAAAGGAAGGAAAAACACATCTAGAGATTATGTTCACATCAATAAAGTGTTAAGTTCTAGTGATAAGCATATAAAATGAGTAACTCATCTGTACCATGTTGAAAATGTTAAAGTTTTTCATATCTTCAAATAAATTGGGAACACTGTTTTTTTTCTGCTCCTTTATTGTTAAAGGAGAGTTAAAACTATATTTTAAAGCACTTTTAATAGACTTTTCCAGAGGAAGTTATATTCTTAGAAAAATAATCTTAACCCCATCTGAGTCTTTAACTTCTGTTTCATACAACAAAATATTCAAAAAGGCCATTGATGATAAAAGTATGGCTGCTAGGATATGACTATTAATCTGGTAGACAAGGTTTCCTTTACAGGAAAAGGAACAACACATACATAGTATCATTGACTGAATAGGCAGTATGTGATACATTTCTTGTTTTTCATAGAAATGTCTTTTTTGTTTTTATTTTAGTTGGTGGTCATCATGATTTCTGAGTTTAGAGGGTGATGTTAGGAATGACTGTGATACATTCAATCAATGGTACTATACAAATGGCCTTAAATTTAGAATAAGGTGATTTGATCTCTCCTCTCTTTTTACCTTTTATAGCAATGTTTTAGGTACAGATGCATGTCAGAATAGCTAAAAGTACAGCCAATTTTGGAGGCAACCATTTAAAGAAAAACTAACATGTAAAACATTTTACTTCACAGCTAAATTATGAAGGTAAAATTATGCTATATTTACAAATGGATAGCTATGAGAAGTATTATCTTTAATATCACCAACAATTTTCTAGAGCATTATGATTTTCCCTTTAGTCAAAATTTAATGGCTTCAAAATTTGCAGCAAAAATTTCTGGAGCAATCCATTTAACTGAGATATTCAGCATTGATTGATTCATATTAATAAAAATAAATATTTTCTTTGTGGAGAATTCAGAAAATTGAGTATAAAACAAACTCTCAAAAGAAGTGCTTTATTTCCCAAGGAATTTTATTGTAAATTCCAACTTATTTTAATCTCAAATTATTTTAATCCCAATTTATTTTAATCCCAAATTATTTTAATTCCAACATATTTTAATCCCAAATTATTTTTCTCACAATTATACTACCTTTTTATTGTGAGATCAAAACATTTAGGAATGATATTTTTATTGGTTTTGCTTTAATCATCTTTATACCTTTGATTATTAACCAATAATGCACTTTAAAGTTTTTTGAATTATAATATCCTGTATCCAATCCCACAAAATTCAGATTCAGTAAGCTACAACTGCATCTTTCAAAGGAGTGTAAATGATAAAAAATCATAATTGCTATTATAGAACACTATGTTTTTTTTAATGTTAAACTTTCTAGAATCACATCAACATTTGGATATTTCATGAAGAAATTTATTTTTTTTTGGAAAAGCATATAAACAAAAGCATGATTAAAAAACCAAATTTCATAAAATTAAATCCTATGGTATTAAACTCAAACACAAGCCTACAACTTAATATGTAATTTTTCTTCCTCTTGTGATGCCAATATCAACAATATTTTTTAATTTGCCATATTTCACATTTTTGTTTCCATTTAATGATCATTGTTACTTCCTGCTATTATATATCAAGTTGCTAAATTATTCTAGTTACATAGTAAAACACAATACAAAGCATAACTCTAAATTTTAGAATACAGAGAACAATACTTCATTCTCAGAAACAGAATGTAAGAGATTTCCTTGACAAAAGGGAAACACTGTGAAAATGATTGGGAAAATTGGGGAAATAATAGTTGATTTTTCTAATTGCACTTTGGCGTAGAATTTGGGAAAGAATAAAGTGCATTCTTGGTAACAAGATGCTAAAATAAAAGTTGAATGAATTAATTAATCAATCAACAGTTAAACACTGACTAGAAGACACAGAATAAAGGCCTTGTTTATTTTATGATAATTAAATTGATGGCTTACTCTATGTCAATTTAGGGCATTATAAACAGATTAAATTATTTTCCATCTGAAAAATTGTATACCCACACTGTTCATATTACTCTATAAATTATGGTGGAGATCTATTTCCTAGTGAAAGGCATTATCCAAACTATAGGTTTAGAGTTGTCCTAGAAAATAGAGACCAAAGACAGATGGTTCTGTTAGGTAAAATATGACCATGCTGAGTTATATACTTAAAGTAAACACTCACTAAAACATTTTTAATATTTCAGTATTTTACAAAAGAAGTATTTTACCTGGAATATTATAAAATTTTACCCTTTGAAATAAGGGATTAATTCATATGCATTTGGTCCAAAGCAAATTATTCACTGAGATAAGGAAGTTTCAAAGAGAGAAAACAATGCCATCAATTATGAAATATGCATACCTAGAATGTCCCTGGAAGGATATATAAAAAAAACTGGTCCCACGGGATACTCTCAAGGATGGAAAACAGACAAGCATGAAAGATTTTGAGAAGAAAATAGACCTAATCATGAATTACTATCATTTTTTTTGCATATGTGCATATATTGACTCTCTGTGAAATACTTTTAAATTATTAAATGTATCATTTTGGTGATAATGTTTAAAACAGTAATAAAAGTTTTAGTTACCGGTATAAGTAGTATTTAAATGCTATGATGAAGTTTTTGAGTTTGTGTCTATAGCAAGCTAATGATAGTTTGCTAAAATAAACCAAAGGAAAATGTTATGTACCACCTTTCTGATGTTGCTCTTGAAATCATAACTATTTTAAAAATAGGGGCCCGGGAGATAGCATGGAGGTAAGGCATTTGCCTTTCATGCAAAAGGTCATCAGTTCGAATCCCGGTGCCCCATAAGGTCCCCTGTGCCTGCCAGGAGCAATTTCTGAGCATGGAGCCAGGAGTAACCCCTGAGCACTGCCGGGTGTGACCCAAAACCAAAAACAAACAAACAAAAAAATATATGACTGCTGGGCCCGGAGAGATAGCACAGCGGTGTTTGCCTTGCAAGCAGCCGATCCATAACCTAAGGTGGTTGGTTCAAATCCTGGTGTCCCATATGGTTCCCTGTGCCTGCCAGGAGTGATTTCTGAGCAGATAGCCAGGAGTAACCCCTGAGCATCTCCGGGTGTGGCCCAAAAACCAATATATATATGACTGCTGTATGTGTAAAGATGTTTGTACATTAGAATGATTTATAATCATTAGATTAGATAATTTAATTAGGTGATAGCAAAGAATCACTGAATAATACAATCTTGGACAATATTACAAGTTTCCTTCAAATTATCCTAAATATTTTATACTTAATAGATAATACTCAACAAGAGATGGTTATCTCTATGTGTAATTTCCTGTGAAACTATAAATAATTTTTTCAAGAATTTTGATTCTTAGAACACCATGTCACAATGCTCTATTTTTCCTTTGCCTCTAATTTTACAATGCTAACACTATTGGAATTCATTAATCCCAGTGGGAAATGTGATATTTAATCATTATGAAATGTCTAAATGCAAGATAATCCAGTTCAGGTGATACAAGAAAAAACTAGGTGGAAAACACATTTTTTTTTAACTTTCTTTATTTTCAGCTTAAAATTTAATGACATACAATTTAACAATTTCTTTATAAAGGCTTTATATTTGCATAAGACTGACTCAAAGAGAGATAGGAAATAAAATACCATCTTAATTCAAGTTTTCTGTCAGTACTTAGAGCACTAACATCCATATATATTGTATATACATTACAAGTATATTATATAAAATACTGTAAGTAACCTGGAAACCACAATAAATATCAAGTAAGTTATTAGGCACACGGCATAGAAAAATGCAGTACCTGCATGATTCTTGAGAGTGCAGAGTAACTCAATCTTTAATTATTTTAAACAATATGTACAGTCTTCACACATCATATATGATCCTCGTTCTCCTCCAAATCTAACCTCCTCCTAGTATTAGTGCCGTCTTATGAATACTATTGCTCTCTACAGCTATCACATAAGAAAATAGTTTGCATTTCCCTCAATCAACTACTTTAGAAGATATCAATGCTAACAAAATAAATACAGCCCATATATAATATGTTCATAAAAATATGCTGACAGGCACCAATTTACAGAACTGTTTGCTACAATACTGGAAATTTACCCAGAAGGCAAACTTGAAAAAAGATTTAAGTATATTATTTTTAAATTTCCAATACTGTTACATCCAAAAACTCTCTGAAACTGAGGTAATAACTGGTGTGTGTATGTAAAGATAGAAAGGTTGGCAAAAACATTGAAAGTATTTTTAAAAATTCTGACAAACACGAATGGACCTCATTCCTTATCAACTTAGCCTGCATTTCTGTGTGTACAAATGTAAACCAAAGGAGTTCAAA
This sequence comes from Crocidura indochinensis, assembly GCA_004027635.1. Taxonomy (NCBI): domain Eukaryota; kingdom Metazoa; phylum Chordata; class Mammalia; order Eulipotyphla; family Soricidae; genus Crocidura; species Crocidura indochinensis. Next base: position 16,483 of record PVKC010013662.1, on the reverse strand, counting down.
GAATATCTGAGCTGTATTTCCAGATACTTAGGGCTAAAGAGCACAGCCATGGAACACCTGAGATCACCATCTTAGAAGCAAAGCCTATTATTTCTCTAACTGGAGTGCCAGAGTTCATTGATAAAAATGAACCTCCACCATAACTCCCACTGACATTCACCCAAGCTACAAATCAGACTCTGGCATATCTGGTATATCTGCCATCAGGTAGCCTATCCCATATCGTCCATTAGGGGCCATGTCCAAAGTTGGAGATCCACTCTGTTTCCTGTAGATATTATGACCAAAATGTGGGGACGGTGTCTCGCTTGGTATCTTCCCATGAATGAGTCTAGTGGCATCATCGCCAACTAAATGGACGGGTTCCTTCAGGACTCTGCCTCTCTTGTAGGTCACTGTGGCTAAATTCCCTGAAGAATTATTTAAAAGATTGCAATGGCGAATGATGAAGACCACTGGAACTGGGAGTATTGCCAAGACTATTAGAGAGACACACACAGCTACTCCCCACACTGGGTACATAAGAAATTTTTCAGCTGCCTGTTTAAAACAAACAAGAAACAAATACATAGAGATTCAGATAGATTCCATTTTCTAGGAATTCATGAAATATGAGCCTCATGTTAAGCATGGTGCAAGCCTCATGACTTGCAAGAATGCCAAGACATTTCAGGTTCTGCGATTTTTGCATGACTCTAAATGTGAGGACAGTAGAAGAATTCTAAGATGATAAAATTGCATTGTTTCCATTTTAACTTACAGGGCAATCTGTTATTGTTGAGCAAGATATATGCATATTTATCTTTATTTAGTGGCTGGTACATTAGCATAGCAGGGACGGCATTTGCCTTCCAAGCAGCTGAGCTAGATCTGATCTCCAATATTCAAAACTGCTTAGCCTGCCAGGAATAATTCCTGAGTGCAGAGCCAGGAGTAACTCTGAGCGTTACTTAGACCATACCAAATTATATTATGTTCAAAAACACAATGTCTTCAAAACAACACATATTTGGGACCAAACAAAATGTAAATGTAATCGCCTGGGAGCAGAGAGTTTATACAGTGGTAAAGGTGAAGAATCTTAACCAATTCAATCTCCAGTACCAGGTGTTCCAATCCCTGAACATTACTCAGGTCATCTCAGGTCATGCCCCGTATGACAGTACTAAGCATTGTGTATGTTCAGACCCTCCACATTAAATCTTGTACTATTGGCTGAGAATCATTGGGAAGAGACTGTGGGAATCCTGAATATTGCTTTGGGAGCATTCACCTAAAAGTGTCAGGATTCTCAGCATAATTAAACTCCATTCATTGAACATAAAAATATAATCTGGAATACAGGGTGCCTGCCTCACATGTGGTCCAGTCCAGTTATATCCCTGATACCCTATATGGTCCCCAAACCCTACCAAGAGTGATCCTTGAGAAAGGAACCAGAAATCAGCCTTGAGCACCACTGGGTTTGGCCCAAAATCAGACATATATATAAGAAAATAAAGGCTAAATTATACTATGAAGAAAGAAAAAACATCAAAAACCTGAAAAGTATTTTTAGCATTTTATATGTACTTTATCTTTACCAAAATGCTTATTTTGTACCCTACCTTTACTTCAATCCATGCTTTATAGCCAGGTGGGCTTAATCCCATGTTCACAACACTAGATATTAACAGTAATATTAGCACTAGAGGAGAAATGTATTTCCACATATAATAGTAATATCTGTTTGGTGCAAATCCCAGCATATCTTTTAAGTCCTCCATAAACCTAAGTAAGAGAAATATTTGATTATTCCTCAAGTTAACATTTTTGTGTTTTAAAAATATAAATGATGATATAAATTATTTATCAGTGATTTTAGACCTTATAACTTATAACATTGTTTTTGGTTCTATGAATCTAGATAAAATTAAGTTATATTCATTACCAAAGCACTATATAGGGATTAAGATTTAATCCATGTCAACAGCTATTATTACTAGTTAACAATACATGATTAATAAATACACATTTTCCTATTCTTCCTTTCCTGAAACTAGTGATAGCAATAAAACTGAATAATATCTATATTACCTTTTATGTAGTTAAGAGGAATGCTTTTATTCAGTGTAATTGGTTCTACTTTATATATATCTCTAAGTTTAAAACTCTTATTTCCTTAATAATGTGTTAGAGACAAGAACTTTAAAATATCTTTTATATGTGGGATATTAAAAAACATAGTAACAGGAAATAAGCAAATGCTCAAAGGCAATTAGAAACTGATAACTGTTCTTCAGAAGAAAGCTTAGTAAAGGGTAGTTATGGGTGGGATCAGGATGGGGGAAACTGGACACTGGTGGAGGCAAAGTGGACACTTGGAGATCTATTATGTGTTTTCATAATAGTTAACATAATAGTAAACTGTTAACATAATAGTAAATATGTTAACATAATAGTAAACTGAAGAGCCTAAATTAAATGAATAAATAAATATTGTATAAGATACCCAGAGATTTTTCTTCATCTGAGATCACTCTAGTGCCCACTATTTACATCATATCTAAAGATATCCATTATATATATACATGCACACAGGCATCTAGAAAGTATATAATTGCAAAGTTTAGTTATTAAAATTAAACTAATGATTCATAAATATTTTTGGTTAGAAAACTTCCATATAGAATTCACACTTTTCTAAAATTGTTACATTCTGTGATATATTGTGAGATCAGATTTCTTTCATGAAACAGATTAGTATAGATTTTAGAGTTAAACTGAAATGACTATAAATTTGGGGTGTCTAGTTTTATGATAAAAATATAACTTCATGTCATTCAATTTAGAATTACAGAAATTACATCCTCTGTAAGTACTTACATCCTCTGTGAGTACTTAGAAATACTTCAACACAATGAGGTATTCAGAACAAAACCAATACTCATTAGGTCTTGGAAGTCATTAAATATGTTTTTAAAAATTAAATACAAAGTTTCATATCCTAAACTTTATTACCATCTATATAACTCAAACCAATCACCTAATACAGTAGTACACTACCTTATAATTTCTGAATAAAGAAAACTCAACAAAAGTTGATTTTTTTTAGTAAAGAAAACATCTTTCATTTGCCACTTAAGGAAATTTATATCGACAACTGTTCTTTCCAAAGCAGATGAAAAATTAGTTCATGAAAACAAATAGACTTACTTATCTATGCCGTAAATGAAGGATACAGCAATGTTCTCCAAAATCACAACAATGAGCAAAGGCAGAGTAGCAGAATAATCATCAAACATGGTGACAAAGTAATTTCCAGAGCATTGCACAAATATCAGGCCAATAAAAAATGCCAAAAAACAACAGACCACTGGGGAAAAAATAACCTCATTAAATGTTATATTTAAACATTAATTTTTACATACCCAGCTTTCCATGAACAGAAAATAGTTTCCCTAATCCTATGAAACTAACACTTTGGGGATTCCCGAGCTTTAGTTCCAAGTATAATATGATGAGTGCACTGCAAGCTAGGAATGTGAGTCTATAGATGCATATTTACTGAGCACTAATAAATATCAGAAAACTGTGATTTTTGGGTCACTTGGCAATACTCAGAGTTCTGTACTCAGGAATCATTCTTGGATGAGCTGAGAGGACTTCATTTGGGTTCCTAGGATTGAAGCTTGATCAGCTACTTGCAAGGCAGGCATCCTGCATCACAAGTTCTGTATATCCCTCAAAGGAAAAATTTTTTATCTTTTTGGACCACACCCGGTAATGCTCAGGAGTTGCTCCTGGCTATGCGCTCAGAAATCACTCCAGGCTTGGGGTCCATATGGGATGCTGGGGAATCAAACTGCGGTCCACCTAGGTTAGCCACGTGCAAGGCAAAAGCCCTACTGCTTGTGCCACCACTCCAGCCCTGAAAGGAAAATTTTTTTTTTTTTGGTTTTTGGGTCACACCCGGTAGTGCTCAGGGGTTACTCCTGGCTCCATGCTCAGAAATTGCTCCTGGTAGGCACATGGGACCATATGGGGCACCGGGATTCGAACTGATGACCTTTTGTATGAAAGGCAAACACCTTACCTCCATGCTATCTCCCGGGCCCCGAAAGGAAATATTTTTAAATATAAATGCCCATAATCTGCTCACTCTGGTAGTAGCAATGAGTAGTTTCAGTCAAGAAATGACTGGTGAGTTATTTCTACCTTTAATAATATTTTATAATGTCAGAAGATAAGTAAACATAACTTATAATACAAGATCAGGTTAGTACATATTTTTAATATTTCATTTTATATTGTCCTACTTTATAATTATGTATAAAAACTATAATGAGCATCCTTAGACTTGACTATTGATTAATTTATGATAACATAACTTAAAAATAACAATCTATAATATATAATATTATAACTAAGCCTTTGCACCTGATATAACTAACAATAATGTCTATACATATTAATGTTAGTAATAAAATATCAAATACAACAACTTCCATGATTCCACAGCTAATTCCTCACCAAGAATAAAATGGTTTTAGTTCGACAACAACAGCAGAAAAATAAAATACATAGAAACTGACCAGTAAAAATTTCCTTCCTCACTTTAAAGGTGTCCACAATGGGTGTGATGATGCCTTCAATTGTTCCAAACATGCTGCCAAGACCAAGGTTTATGAGCATGAGGAAGAACATCACTGACCAGAAGGGAGATCCTGGGAAATGTGTCATGGCTTCAGTAAAGGCAATGAAAGCTAATCCAGGACCTTGAACTGTCTGAGAAAGATACACAGCCATCAATATTATTACAGGGCAGTACTGAAGGTTAGTTGCAGGCAACAGATACAGGACAAAATGGAACCTCTTAATGGTGTCAAAGAGCTACTAGAATTAAATAAAATGACCTATTGTTTTATTTCCCAAGAAAAATACCTTTCAAAATAACTTCAAATTGAATATATCATCTAAGAAAGATAACGGATGGACCATATTTTAAGTATTTAAAGGTAAGATAGTAATTAACATTCTTCTTACAGATATCAGGAGTATTTTAAATTTAATAATGGTTTCCATCAATAATTTTTATTTGTACATTGTTTTTTTTATTTTCAGCATCAACTCAACTTAGCTAATAGATCAGTAATAGTTCCATTATTTGACAATCAGGGAGGAGGATGACAAGTAATATGGGATATTTACTAATCATAGCTATTTGTGTTTATGAAATATATGGCCCACCACTAAGAAAAAGATTTCATCATGAGCTGTAAACATAATTATTAAAATGACTACATATCAATCACAATATTAAAGCAGTTACATTTTATGCAAATAATGGTTTGAATATTGTATTATGTTTAACAATAAAATTATCAAATAAATTTTTGTTTCATGATGTAAAGAACTTTATATTTTTAATATATATGTATATATTTTTTTTCTTTGCTTTTTTGGGGTGACTCCTGATGGAACCTGGATCTTCCACATGCAAGGCAAGAACCCTACCCCCTGTACCTTCACTCTGGTCTGAATATTGAAACAAAAAATATCTGTTGGTCTTTTTTAAGCTACATCTAGCTATACTCAGAGTTTATTCTTGACTCTGCACTCAGGGATCACTCCAGACAGGTCTGGGGAGACTATCTGGGGATCGAGGAATTGAAGCAGAGTTGGTAGCATGGAAAGCAAACTCCCTTCCACACTGTACTATCACTCCAGTTGGAGCTATATTTACATTTTAAGCTGTTTCATCAATGCAATTGCTTTTTAAACTGAAGCAAATCTATACTATTCAAGAGAGGATATTTTCTGAAATAAAATTTAAATGGTATAATCTTCCATAGTCATTCCCAAGGTGACTTTATCAAAGACAGTTCTCTGGATAACTCCTATTTCAACTTAATGAACTTTCATTGCTTAACCCTCTCTTACTCACTTTATTAAATTCATCATTAATTTGACAGGGATTAAGATGAAGAGCAGGGAACTCGTCTTCTTTCACTTTCTGAATAATGTCATAAACTAAATGATAATCTTCTGCTGTGAGAGCAGAAAGTTGGATGTGATGAGGAATAATATCCTGACTAAGATTGCCCATTTTCACAAATCCAATGATCATGTCTGCATTTCTGAAAAACAGAGCAACACATTAGTCAGCAAAGAGGGTTGTGGTGGGTTCATTTTGCTCATGATTAGATCATCGCAAGCTAAAGTTAGTGAGCCATACTCAGCAATGCATTTCTCATTGGCTACATTAGCTTTGAAGCCCAGCACTGCAAACACCACCAGTGTGGCCAGCACAGAAGTGAAGAAATTGATGAAGGACACCAGGACAGCATCAAAGTGGCAGTTGTTGTCTCTCTTGTTGTAGCTTGAAAAGGCAATGACGCCCCCAAATCCCAGACCTAAGGCAAAGAACACCTGGGTGGCGGCTTCTTTCCACACCTTGGGATCCAGCATTATTTCAATCTGTTACAAAGAAACAGCAGAAAAAGTAAGCTGCCAACATAACAGTTAAAGAAAAGTTAATTAGTTCTAATGGTAATATGATAATGGCATGTGTTCATCCTAAGGTTAGCCAAGTCTGGTGAGTAAGATAATATTAAGCAAAAATTGCCAATTTTTCATTTAGGAATGAAACAAGCAATATGAATATGGCAAGCCTTTAGATTAAGATGTTATTTATATAGACATTTCCTAATTCCATAGAAATTTTAATATATTTAATAAAAATTACGGAAAATGTATTTTATGTATTTATTTCCTTTTATGTATTTTTCTTTACAAAGTAAGGTAAAACAATTATTTAAAAAGTTGAATAGTTAAGATTCTAAATTATATTCATTTTCTTAGAAGTGTAATGGCCAAAGAAGGTTTAGATTACAAAGCTGATTAATGAATTATTTATAGTTATGTTAATAGTCCCCATTTACTCAATAATTTTCCAAAAGTTTCTTTAGCAAATTAAAGACATTGAGTTCACATCTTTAACATTCAATGTTTTAATGTTTTAAATTACTGAATCTGCAATACATCAAGTAGCTCTGCCTCGTTTCATACTGACACCACTGTATATAGTAAAAGACATAAGATAGAAAAGATAAAATAGTCCTATCTGACATCTACCTTAAAGAACAGTTTATTTCTTTAATAGTTGCATTTCAACAGATATATTTTACATTGCATTGCAGTGCAACTACCTTTACTGAGAAAAATTGAACACGATTAAGAATGATTCCACACACAATTTCACATATTGATTATGTTAATTAATAACATAAAAAGTGTAAAAACGGTAAGTGGCTTATTCAATATCCACAGCAAAGACGGTAACAAGACAAGTTATTTCTTATTTTATGGCCTATCAGTAATGTGATCAATTGTTGCTAATATGTTATTTGACTACAGTGCTAGGCACCTAAGTAAACATTCTTAATTATTACATTTTATTTACAATATATTAAATACATAAAATTTCAACCAAAATCTGAAATTCTGCAAAGATAAGGATTTTCATTTCTATTTTATTTTTTATTTCCCTTATCTTTTGTTTTTATCTTAAAGAGCAATTCTGGGAAGACATGAAATATGCCATAAATAAAGAGTGATGAGTTTAGTTAGAGAAATAACTACATTTAGTTAGAGAAATAACTACATTTTGAGGGAAATGGAGAGCCTGTCTAGAGTACAGGCGGGGGGTGGGTGGAGAGGAGGGAGATTTGGGACAATGGTGATGGGAACGTTGCACTGGTGATGGGTGGTGTTCTTTACATGACTGAAACCCAAACACAATTATGTATGTAATCAAGGTGTTAAAATAAAATATAAAAAAATATTTAAAATCCCTGTTCTTTCAAATATTATTTAACAATAAATTCAAGTTGATTGACATTCCTGCAGTATTTTCATTAAAAATAATAATTACAATTTATGTGCAATTAAGAAACACTGTTTGCTAACAACCACTACTAGTTATTTTAACAAGGTTAATAAATATCTGTGAGACCACATAATAACTGTTTATCTCTGTTTATTCCACCAGGTGGCAGAAAGCACCTATTTTCTAAAAACATTTTCATCACCTCCAATTCAAGAACTACCTTCATGGTTTAGGGAGGTTGAAATAACTCCCTCAATAAAGAAACATAGATATAAAAATTTTGACAAATTTTTATTGTTTTCATGTTAACTGGAACATTCTATCATAGGATGATTACTAGTCAAGTAAAAGTAAAATGAAAAAATAAATTTTTATTTGATTTTTATAACTTTAGTAATCCCTAGTTTGGAGTTAAAATATTAAAAAATATTAAAAAAAAGAAGCACAGATTAATTTCTTTTGTTTCTATTATTGCTGCTTGTTTGTTTTTCCAAGGATTTTTTTTGCACTTTATTTTGTTTTTATTTCAGGACCGTGGTTATTGTGTGGTTGCTGTCTTTATTGCTCTGGTGCTTTTCAATTTTTTTTGTTTAATATTTTTATTGTTGACATTTTTTCCCTTTTTCTCTTTCTTTTCTTAAATTGATATTTATAGCCTCTAGAGTCTAGGAGGACTCCTCCCATTTTTTGCTTGTTTGATTTTTGCCCCATTTTATTTTATCTTTTCTTCTTTCCTTCAAACAGAACAACACAAATTGAACCATCGTGTCCCGCCTCACAAATTAATTGAGGGGGAAATAATGGAGGGTACCAAGACCAAACGGTTGTATGAACATTAAGTAGAAATAAAAAGAAAAAGATCACACTTAAACAGCAAATCCAAAGTCAACGACAACAGAATTGATACCCAGTCTACAACAAGCTAAACACAGAGTGGACCACTTATACTAGTAGCCTAGGGGATAAAGGAGAAGGATATGGATTGCATACTTTGAACAGGGATGGAGGAAAGACAACATTGGTGGTGGGAATGGCCCTGATTCAATGTCACTAAGTACCTAAAATATTACTGTGAAAGATTTGTAATCTACTTTGGTCAAAATAAAAATTAAAAAATGTTATAAATAACGTCATTTTAAATAAAATACTTCATAAAATTAAATCACTGAACTTTTAAATATAGAATCAATATGGACATACCCATAAAATTACATATTAAAATTTTTATTTAAGTGAAATATTCTATAACAATAAAAAGTTCCCCATTATGAAAAATATCTAGAAATTCACATGAAAATTAGTTGATTACAAAACCATAAAAACTTTGTTTGCTAATTAGTTATAGCCAACTGTAATGTGATTTAAATTCTTGTATAGCTGAAATTTGTAGATCTTCTGGCAGTGCTCACTGGCTCTACGTTTAGAAATTGCTCCCTGCTGGCTCGGGGGACCATATGGGATGTCGGGATTCGAACCATCATCCTTCTGCAAGCAAGGTAAATGTCCTTCCTCCATGCTCTCTCTAGCCCTGACATTTGTAGATCTTAGCAAGTTATTCACAGAATAGCAACTCCAGTTCCAAAGATTCAAAAAGATTTTAAAAGTAGTTAGGAGGGGCTGGAGAGATAGCATGGAGGTAAGGCGCTTGTCTTTCATGCATAAGGACAGTGGTTCGAATCCTGGCATCCATATGGTCCCCTGTGCTTGCCAGGGGCAATTACTGAGCATAGAGCCAGTAGTAATCTCTGAGTGCTGCCAGATGTAACCCAAAAGTCAAAAAAAAAAAAAAAAGGAGTGAGCAAAGGCAGAAAATATTGTCAGCAATTTTTCCTCTATAGACTGGATTCCAATAAGAACTATACACCAAAAGAATACATTTTCTTCAACAAGCATCAACACAGAAGTGCCAAAGCATCAGTGACCAAGAAATCCAGGAATAATAACATCTTTCCAATCTGAATGTGGATTGGATATTCATATTTTAGAATGCATGGAATTTCAGAGGGAATTTTGATTAGCTCTTTATAACTGAGTATCACTAGAATAGTCAAAGCAGATAGGTGCAATTCAATTCTAGTACATAATCAAAATACAATTGTACTTCCAAACTTATTTTTGTTTCCTATCAATCAACTCAAAAACTTTGCTGATATTGACTAATAAGGTTCTACTGACTTCATTTCTTTGTATAATGGCATAACATAAATTTTATTGTGTGAAACTGAATGATAATAACATCCCTGAAATGTATATGCGTTCACAAAGGTTACAGAATTATCCAAATTCACAAGTATAAATAGCATTCTCAAATATGAAGAAACCTCAAACAAAATGAGATAAAAAATACACTGATTTTCTTTTCCTTAGGACAGTGTTTAAGATACAAATAGAGTTCTAATTCTGGGTTTGTATATTTTAGCTGATCTGTCATCCTCCTGACACATTATGAAAATTAATATTCCTCTGATTTTTTCTAAAATAAAAAAGATCCTATCGGCAGTTTTTCAAAGTTATGGTGACATAATATGCTAAGAACTAATAGAGTAGGAAGAAAAAATAGTTATTTCTTAGTTTTCAGTATAAACATTGGTTTCCATTTATCACAACTAAATTGTTTCAACTTAATATTGCACTTTAAAATATTATGCTAGTCATTACTTCCTTCTCTTTGTATTTGTAATCACTACTCACTTCAAAAATTACAGAAAATATCACAGCATCTTTTTCTGCCTAAGCCACAAAATGTGCTACAAATAAAAATCTAGATCCTCCTACTTATGAAAATATAGAAGACAACTGATCACCAGAATTAAAATAAAATATTGCAAATAAAGTTAAAACTATAAAATTAGAGGATAAGCAAATTTCTGCCCTTTGGAGAGTATAGAGTAGAAGGTAATATAGAAAGGACATTCATAGCACCCCTTCATTTACAGTAATACAAACCATAATGTCACAAAAGAAAAGAAAGAAGAAAGGGAGAGAGACAGAGAGAGAGTAGTGGGTGAGCAAGCAAGAGAGAGAGAGATAGAGAGAATGAAGTGAGTGAAGTAAAATGCCTGCCCTAGAGGCAGGCAGGTGGTGGTGTGTGGGAAGGAAGAGAGGATAAGGGAGGGTGAGAGAAAAGCTATTGACATTGGTGGCAGGAAATGCTTATTGATGAAGGTTGTTATGCATTGTATAAATGTAACCCAATCATGAACAACTTTATAAAATTAACTGTATTATGAACAACCTTGTCATCATGGTGTTTAAAGTAAAAGAAGAAAACTTTTGCTCTTGTCAGATATACAATACAATATATGATATAATGTAATATTATATTATTTAACTAATAAAAAAGGCTAGTGTGCCTCATAGATCTGTGAGATTACTCCTGGACGGTACATGTTGGTATAGTACCAGAACAAACAGAGCATTTCAAGAAGACCGTCCTGTCAAAGCTTGGTACATACCTTGGGGGTAAACATATGACGGATACCATCAAGGGAACCTTTTAACAGAAATGCTCTGATCAGAAAGCAAAAAAGGACCACATAGGGGAATAGAGAACTGAAATACATAACCTGCAAAGAAAAGGAAAAAAATAGTGAGGCATGACTAGGAAAACTTTTAAATTGCAATTAGAACAAAATGTAAAATCCTTTCTTGTGATCTGCCAGCCCTACAGGAAAGTGCTCTCATCCTCCCCTTCTCCCCTATAATCCAGCAGATCTTCATCCTAGGAGGCCTTCACAGAAAACAACTTCTCCAGTCTCCCATTCCCCCATTCTGCAAGGACTCCCTTTCGTTATTTAAGTATCCTCTTTATCTGTTCATCTTCCCAAGATTTCCAAAATAATTTTGGGGAGCTGTTGTGGTAAAACAATACTTGCCTAGCATCCTTATGACCAGATTTCCTGGTATTTAACTCCCACCTTCCCTCCCCTCAATAACCAATGAACCTCCCATCATTATTTTGTGGCTGGCAGCACTTAACACTGTTAAAATTTCTTCTTGGGTTGGTTGTTTATACCATTATTGGAATAATAGTTCTAAAGAAACAAAGACCATGACCCAAACAAAATTTGTATAGCTATACTGAAAATGCAGAATAACCTGAAGAAAAAAATTACATTCATCCATAGTTCTGGTCTCTGGAGCCACCCAGAACACAGAAAACATAAAATTAAATTCTCTTTAATTTAATTCAGCTATTTGAAGATTGTGGTCACAGGGCTATTTTTCTGCATAATAAAGAAAAATTAAAAATAAAGAAAAATGGAAATTTCAGTAAAATACTTTTGTAGGTGCTGCCTCCCTGATGGATCTCATCCATCCAATTTTAAAGGCAAATGAAACTGAATTGATTCCTGTCTTCTTACAGTAGCTCTATTTTTCATATGTTTTTTTTTAGGCATCATTTTTCCATGCAAGTGTGAAGCCATTTGGATTTGGCAGTCAGATACAGACTTTTGGGGCCCACCACTAGAGTACACCTTTGGATCAGAAAGGCAATACAATTGGGCACAGTCTTTGCCTTGCACACACAGACTGGGTTTGATATGATACCCCAGATTGTTTTTCTAGTCTGCCAGGAAATATGAGCACAATGCACAGAGTCAGGAATATGCCCAGAGTACCAATGGCTGTGACCACCAAGCAAAAAAAAAAAAAATCAAACATACACACACACACACACACACACACACACACACACACACGCACACTTTTCCATTATCCTTAAAAATTTCCCCCTTAACTATTTCCCTCTCTGTTTCAGACAGAAGTATTGTGACACTTTAGACTTTTCAGTCTTTACTCACTCACTTACACAAAAGCCACTCTTCCCTTGAGATTTTTACTTTAAAATAGTAAATTAGATATACTGTAAAAGTCATAGTATGTGATATTAATACTACATGACTCTCAAAATGTTCTAAAAAATCTATGCTAAGAAAGTGAATATTCTTCACCTTTGTGAGGATAAGACACTGCCTCAGCAAGAGAAGCAATAAAACAGGACAGACTCAGGTCCCGTGTGTCTGGAGTCCTCTGGCTGACTATAGTTGATTCTTTTGCCAACAAATGACAGTATCGTTGCAAGCATTAAAATATGATTAAATTGGTTTCAAGACCTATTCTAGTACATTCAACCTGTTTGATTCTGACATACTAGAAGAATTATTTGCAATTAGTCTAGAGTATCATGAAAACATAAACTACAAATTAGATTCTAAGGACTTAATATGAGGAAAATACTGTAAGCAATTGAAAAACTGAACTTATTTAATGATGTACTATGATTTTTAGGGGGCAGAGGCTAAGGCATCCATCCCCCTTGCTTGTCATGGACATTGGTTTATTCCAGGCACTTTATCGTCTCCTGTAGTGGTCCCTGAGTACAGTCAGGAGTGATCTTGAGTAAAGAACTGAATGGCCATATGAAATTTAACTTCATTATCCCCAAAATTACTAATACATTTTTTTCATCATACAATATTCACAGATATTAAAAATTTTAGAGAAACACTCATCTGCAAATGAAAAAGAATTTTTATATATGTATATATGTGTGTATATATATATATCATCAGAAAGGCAAATTTAGAAATCTGCTTAGCAACTTTTAAAGACTGATTTACCTATTAGTTAAATTTAAGGCAGAATTTCTTCCCTCAAGCTTACTGATTGTTCGGTAAAAGTATGACAGACAGAAACAGTGTTGTATTATAATTAAAGAACAGAGTCATAAATGTGGAAAACCCAACATGACTCCTGGGGTTTGCACTTCTTAGTTATAACTTGGGCTAGTTACCCAATTTCTCAAAATTGTATTATTATACAAAACTGTACTAAGAGGAGCAATTATTTCTTCAATTTATCTTTAGAATTAAATGCAATTCTATAAAATACTTATCACAGTGCCCAACACAGAATAGGCATGCCATTAGCATTAGCTTTTATTATTGTTCTTGTTCTAATTATTATCAGAAACACATTCACTCTCATCACTTACTATTAGTACTATACCATTATTCTCCCTCCTGCTGTTATATCAGGGTGACTGGTAAAAAGTCAGAATGAAAATATACTTGATAAAATTTATGGTTCTGGAAAGAAGGAAAATAGTAGAAGTGCATTTATAATGTGCAGAAAGAAGAGCCAACAATAAATTCTTAATTCAGTCGAGCTGAGAGCACTTTAAATCAATAACTTTAATAACGGGAGATAAAATTTGAAAGAAAAATTGGAATTACTTTCCTACATGCATGTGTTATAACTAAACTTTATTTAATGTATTATTTTATACCACTAAGTTTTTTGATTGTTTTTGACCACACCTGCCCTTACTCAGGGATTACTACTAGCTCTGCACTCTGAACTGTACTATCACTTCCAGGGTTCCTCAAACTTGTTAAACAAGGGGCCAGTTCACCGTTCCTCAGATCGTTGGAGGCCGGACTACAGTAAAAACAAAAACTACGAACAAATTCCTATGCACACTGCATATATCTTATTTTGAAGTGAAGAAAACAAAATGGGAACAAATACAGTATGTGGCCCACGGGCGGTAGTTTGAGGACCACTGACTTTAGCCATTAATGTATTTTAAAATACTTTAAAATGTTTGCTTTACTCCTTAAGTGAGTATATTGGTCTGATGTTTATCATAGATTCCTAATGAAGTTCAGATCTTTGACAAATGTGCCATCTATGAGTATATATACTGAATTGAGGTCATATGTGGTTGTGCTCAGGGCTGAGCTCTGGCTCAGAGCTCACAAAATGGGCAAGGGACCAACCATATGCAGTACAAAATATTTAACCCAGGACAGCTCCATGAAGGCAAGCACCTTACCCATTTCATTACCTCTCCAACTGTGAGGATGCATGCAACTAATCCTAAGGACACATAGACCCAAGGGGAAAATTATATAAACTAATAAAAGGAAAAAAAGTCTTTATTCTACCACGTGGTCTAGTTTCCAGAATTGAAATCCATTGGAATTAAAATCCATTGAAATCACAGAACTATATTTGGATCACCTAAACAAATAGCAAAATAACTTTACAGAATCATGACAATAAAGACCTTCATGAAACAAGAAAATCTGATAAGTGACTTAGAATATGGCTACAGAAATCTTCTCTTATGTCATTCCCATACATTCCTAAAAGCAACACTTGCCCATGGCCAAGTTTTTCACTGACTACTTAGAATAAAGTACTTACTAGCATTTTCTCACAATTTACAGCACATCTGGAGGGAAGCATTAGACAAGAAATGGGGTGAACAGAACAAGGACTCTAATATACTAACTTTTCCCGAAGACTGAATGCCTTTGATCATAGCCAAGCAGACCATGACCCAGGCAGCCAGCAGACAGATGGTCATCTTCCAGTTTAAGCCGCCACTTTCGGAAATGGAACTGGAAATATTCAGAGCTTCTCTATACCAGTAGTATGTAGTGGCAGAACTTTTTTCACATTCAGGCTCTACAACTTTAGAAAAGAGGTCTCACAAATATGTCACACTACAGAGTCACAAAACTATTGTTGAAACCAGTTAGTTTATTCCACAAAAGCATTTAAAATCACTTTTCCTAAAAACTGAATTGCGAAAAACAAAAAAAAGACAAGAATAATCTTTGATATTTTAGTGATTTACTTATGAAAGAACGATCCAATGCTTTTTGTTAAAAGTACTAAAAACCTATCAGACTTTTAACCTGACTACTTCTGACCAGTTACCTGACTACTTCTGGGTCCAAATAACTATGCAGACTGCTGAACACTAATAAATCTTGAAATGAAGCTAGTCTACAAACAACATATTCTGTAAATATAAAATAGCAATCAGATTTGGGCATTTGGTATGAGAAATTAAATAAGGTTATTACATTAATGATGCTTATATTAATTACATGTTGAGTGGTAAAAATTATATATATTGTATAAATAAAATGTTCCATGTCTCTGTACATGTTTAATGTGAATATTACAAAATTTTTACTACACAAATGAGTTGCAGTCTACATTAATTGAACATCACAACTAAAAGAGATGTTCTTTATTTTTAGTATATAAAATTATTGGTAGGAAAACTATGAAAAATATAAAACAAGAGAAGACATGAAAGCAATTAGCTCTATCAAAATTCTTTTTTCTCACTGGGATACTGGTGGAGGGAAATGTATACTGGTGAAGGGTGGTGTACAATCTATAACTGAAGCTCAACCATGAACAATTTTGTAACCAGTGTTTAAATGAAGTAATTATATATTAATTAAAAAAGTAGTAATCTTGTTTCTAAACAGTGCACAAAACTAGGCACCTTTGACAAATGTCATTCACTATAACTCACTACCTCTGCATTCAATAATTTTATATATAGTTTTACAAGTGTAGAAAGCTAGTCTCACTTCAAACCTAAAGTTTAAAGATTTTCTTCTTTTGAATACCAATTTTTCAACTTCTTTTTACCTGTAAGGTATTCCTCCCCCAATGCCCTAAACTTTCTGTTGAAATGTTTTTTGGTTTTTTTTGTTGTTGTTGTTGAAATGTTAATCACGTCTGGATTACAGGACCACCTCCCACCCTGGTGGGGTGGGATCTAGAGGATAAAGAAAA
>PVKC010013661.1:5952-22870 GCA_004027635.1 Crocidura indochinensis | reverse complement strand
CATACCTCTCTTGAGACCTCTGCCTTTCTATATTCATCCCATTCTCTATTCTAGCCCCTTGGACTCATGCCAGAACAGCTATGTAGCTGTACAGGTTGAATGTTCCACAGGTCCTAATGAGGAAAAGGAAATCACATACCCCCTGCCCAAGGAGGATAGGAGCATCTAGTCCGGTTGTAATTCCCGCAGTAAAGTAATCCAGATAGGAAAGTTTTAGCAGACAAGAAAACTCACACCGCAAGTTGTTCACATATAAGCCAGTTGCTCCACCTTGTGGAACCACAAGCCCCATCCAAAGCCCAGGCTTCAGAGAGCAGTCACCAAACGAACAGTCCATGGGCAGCCCCAGGTCTTTTGCTTCTGGCCACAAGCAAGTCAGCATCCCTGGACATTGTTTTCAAAAGAGTGTTTTGTTTTATTTGATATTTGTTTAGGGCTCATGTCTAGGCATCATGTCATCTAGGGGTTACTCCTGCCTCTGCACTCAGGAATTAACTTCTGGTGGTGACTGAGATTGTATCCAGTTAGAATGTATACAAGGCATGTGCCCTCCTGGCTGCCCCATCATTCCAGCTGGGCCCAGTAAACTTTCAGTTTTGAGAATCTCTCACAACCTTTGGGTTGACTGGTACCACAGCCGTAGTACAGAGTGTAGGGTACTTCCCACACTGTATGGTCCTCTGTGCTGGCCAGGGGTGTGTGGCTTGTAAAACCGAAACTAAAACCAAAATCCCCGCCTGAACCAGATTGGGGAGATGAAGATTTTTAAATTCGGGATTAGCTATTCCCAAATTTATTATGTATTACTATTTATTATTATTACTATTACTGTGCTAGGCACCAGGTGGCGATACGTGTCTCCTAAGAGGAAGGAGTTTTCTCTTTGCCCTCAGTCACCACTTGTAAAGGTGCCCGGTTGAGCATCGGGTAGAGCCAAGAGCAACAGTGCCAGCCCAGACAGTGGGGTGGTGTTTTCCAGCACAAGGAATAGAAGGAAGTATCTCTGGTGAGGGTAGCAGCCTCAGTACCTCGGGGCCCATCATTTCCTGCCCACAGATATGGGGCGCTGGGAGCGTTACCATTATGGCTCCAGGTTCCGGGATCCCCGCACCTATGACCCGAGGCTCTGGCACGACAGCGAGTATGACTCCTACCGGAAGGACAGCTTTGCCCATGGTGACAGGTGGGGGGCAAGCATGCCCAGATCCTGAATGCTCCGGGCCCAAGGACGGGGTGGGGACCTGCGGGCCGTGTGTTGAGTGTGGTCCCCACTGGTTATAGGCCTGATAAGTACGATGACCACTGGCGGTACGATCCCCGCTTCACTGGGAGCTTTGATGATGACCCTGAGCCTCGAAGGGACCTGTATGGGGAGGAGGTGGACCGGCGTAGCGTGCACAGCGAGCACTCAGCCCAGAGCCTACGCAGCCGCCGCAGCAGCTTCAGCTCCCACTCCCAACAGGTAGGCAGCTGCTGTGGTCTGGGCAGTGGGCAGGATAGGGCAGCTGATGTGCAGGAGCTGATTTCTCCACTTTGTGTCTCCAAGAGTCAGGTCTACCGAAGTCACAATGTGAGCACTGGCTCCTTCCACGGCGACTACGCGTACAGCGTCTATGCAGGCGCCTTTCCAGAGTGGCCTGCTGTGGAGCAGGGTGCGTGGGCACTGTCAGTCCTGAAGAGGGTTCTGCTCGCCTGGCAAGGGCGTGGGGTGGTTGGCCTCGTCCTGCTTGGCCTCATCCCAGCAGTCCCATTCCCTGGCTTGGGGCTGTCCAGAGGTGCCAGGCTCCCAGCCTGAAGTCAGTCTGTGGTTCTGAGAACAGCAATGTGGTCTTGATGTGCTGTCCCCATCTTCTAATGCCCTGGCTGCCCTTTCCTCCCTCTGAAATGATGGAGTTGGGATTCCCTGGGATCTGTGGACATGTGGTGACCTGGTGAGCTTGTCTGGGTAGTATACCTCCCCCCATCCCCTGCAAAAGTGGCCTTGCTGGGCTCTGCTGCCTCAGACCAGCTGTGGGAACCAGCCTGCATGCTGGCCTATGAGCTGGTCGCTCTGCACCAGCTTTCTTGCTCTTGTTGGATTGCAGCTCCCTCGAGACCATCCTCTCCTGAGAAGTTCTCAGTGCCCCACATTTGTGCCCACTTCGGCCCGGGGGGCCAGCTCATCAAGGTGATACCCAATCTGCCATCAGAGGGCCAGCCTGCACTGGTGGAGATCCACAGTATGGAGGTGAGCATGGCGCTGCTCTATTTTATTTCGGCCAAGGTTTTGCTTGTGCTTTCTTCACTGGAAATCTTTTTTTTTTTTTTTTTTTTGTGGTTTTTGGGTCACACCCGGCAGTGCTCAGGGGTTACTCCTTGCTCCATGCTCAGAAATTGCTCCTGGCATCACGGGGGACCATATGGGGCACCAGGATTCGAACCGATGACCTTTTGCATGAAAGGCAAATGCCTTACCTCCATGCTATCTCCCGGGCCCCTTCACTGAAAATCTTAAGGGTGGTGGTTTGGGAATGGTTGGGGGGCCCTGCTCGGTGGAGTGCCCACCCAGTGGGCAGATGGGTGGTGCTGAATTTCCCTGTTCTGTCTCAGAACCTGCTGCAGCACACGCCAGAGCAGGAGGAGATGCGTGCATTCCCAGGGCCTTTGGGCAAGTACGTCTCCAGGGGCCTTGGCTAGGCCGGGACGGGGGCGGATGGGGGCCTGGGCATTGTAGGTGCTGCCCTTGCTTTTGGCTGAGCATATGTTCTTTTTCCAGAGAGGACACCCATAAAGTGGATGTTATTAATTTTGCACAGAACAAAGCTACAAAGTGTTTACAGGATGACACTTTACTTGACAAAGAATCTGCAAGTCTTCTTTGGAATTTTATTGTGCTGTTGTGCAGGCAAAATGGGGTACGTACATCACTGTGCGGGTGTCCTTATTGGCCTGCAGTCCTTGAGGCGTGAGGCAGGACTTGTGTCTAAAGAGGGTAGAAAGAGTATTGAAGAGAATTGAAGGGGCCATTTGCTGGGGCCTGTAAGGATATTCTGCTCCCTGTGGGAGAGTTCCTGCTGAGTCCTTGTCTTTCTTCCTGTTGTCCTCACCCCCCCCCCCCCAGACTGTGGTGGGGACAGACATTGCCGAGTTGCTGTTACGGGATCACAGGACCGTGTGGCTCCCCGGGAAGTCACCTAATGAAGCCAACCTGATCGACTTCAACAGCGAAGCAGTGGGACAGGATGACGAGGAGTCAGTGGAAGCTCAGCTGTCCCTGTTGGCTGGCAGCCGGCCAGCCCCAGCCAGTTCCCTGGACAAGGAGATTGAGCGCTTCCGGGAGCTGCTGCTCTATGGCCGCAAGAAGGTACCATTGTGTCTACGTGAGCACTAGAGCCTTGGCTGGGTTAAACTTAGATGGGGTCAGGGCCTTGCGGCGTGATAAGCTATGAAAGCTGCTCATGGCCGCATGGTGGGCCTTGTGGCTGGCCAAGAAGCGTGGCCTCTCAGAGCCTGAGTACTGTGACATCTGCATGAATGTGAAATTTATCTTGGCTCATTCATCAGGCAGCAGCTCTGCTGTCTCCTCAGCAGGGTGGCTTTCCCTGGGGTGGCCAGGGGTGCTGATGCCCTGGGAGTAAAAGTTTGGGTGGTAGCGCTGCTCTGGCTGCCTGTGTGCACCTGGCCAGTGGATACACTGTGCATAATGGTGACAGGCACTATAGAACAGCATGTGGTACCCAAGTCTGCAGTGGTCTCTTCTGGTCCATTGTGATGGACCACACTGCCCTGACTCTCATGTTACTGATGTGTTTGCTGTGCTTTTGCAGGATGCTTTGGAGTCTGCCATGAAAAATGCCTTGTGGGGCCACGCTCTATTACTCGCCAGTAAGATGGACAGCCGGACACACGCTAGGGTCATGACCAGGTATACATCCAGACTATGTGCCTGCTTCATTGCCCCATGGGAAGGTGGCCAACTTCTTTTTTTGTTTGTTTGTTTGTTTGGTTGGTTGGTTGGTTGGTTTTGGGGTTACTCCTGGCTGTCTGCTTAGAAATAGCTCCTGGCAGGCACGGGGGACCATATGGGGCACTGGGATTCGAACCAACCACCTTTGGTCCTGGATCGGCTATTTGCAAGGCAAACGCCGCTGTGCTATCTCTCCGGGCCCAGGTGGCCAACTTCTGAGTGGATGCTGGCCCTGACCCTGCCTTGGGGTCTTGAAACCAGTTCTTTACAAGGCCTGCAGTGGAGAGGGTGCTGGCCTGGCACATGGCTGACCACATTTCATCACCAACACTTCATTAGGTTTCCTCAACACTGCCAGGAGTGATCCTAAGTGCAGAGCAAAGAATCAGACCTGAGCATAGCTGGGTATAGCTCTGAAACCAATCAATCTGAAAAATTCAGTCCATAATAACAAGCGAGCCCTGCACTATGAGACTTTCCTCTGGGGGCTCCCTTTCTTTGTGCATGGCCTTCCCTTTCTCTGTAGGATCGCCTCAGCTAGGCCTGCACTGAGTGTTTCACCTGTCTCCCCAGGTTCGCCAACAGTCTCCCCATCAACGACCCCCTGCAAACCGTCTACCAACTGATGTCAGGCCGCATGCCTGCAGCATCCACGGTTAGTGGGGGGCCTTATGCTTGTGGGATTTGCCCCGTTGGGGTGCTTGTCAGCTCAGCCAACAGTGACCCTGACTGTGTGGCCTGGCTGTTCCCTGATTACAGTGTTGTGGGGATGAGAAGTGGGGTGACTGGAGGCCACATCTCGCCATGGTCTTGTCCAACCTGAGCAACAACATGGACGTGGAGTCGAGGACAATGGTCACAATGGGTGACACCCTGGGTGCGTTGGGGCTGGGGAAACCACATGGTGTGAGGGTTGGGTGTGTGTGGAGGAACCCCACCTTCATTGTGGCCTGGTGCGCCCTGTCTTCTCAGCCTCCAGGGGACTTTTGGATGCCGCCCATTTCTGCTACCTCATGGCCCAGCTTGGCCTCGGTGTATACACCCGCAAAACCACAAAACTGGTCTTAATCGGTTCGAACCATAGGTAAGGAGGAATGCCAGACTCACATGCCACTCTGAGAGTTAACCGGACATGGCCCTGGGGATCTCGCTCATAATAAAGTGGCTCATGTCCCCACAGTTTGCCGTTTCCCAAGTTTGCCACCAACGAAGCTATTCAGAGGACGGAGGCCTATGAGTATGCCCAGTCCCTGGGCACGCAAACCTGCACACTTCCCAATTTCCAGGTATGGGGACACTGCTCTGCACCTAGACAGCCATTGTCACTGAGGGGCCTTGGCTCAGTGAAAAAGAAAATGGTTTTGAAAACCTTGGGGAGAAGATTGGGAGAAAGGGGTGCTTAGGAACTATTGAAGGGTGTTCTCAGGGACTATTGAATTGGGGGCATCTGGAATTGGGTCTAATATTATCGGTATAAAGGATGTTGGGCGTCTGCTCCAAGCATAGCGTCCTGACAGTTCATACAGCAGGTCCCATGCAGGTGCAGGAAGAGCAGTGACTTGCTCACTCCAGAGACAACCCCTATAGGGCAGCACCTGTACCTCTCCTGCCAGGCCCAAACTCTCAGCTCCCCCTTCAGGACACTCCTGTTTGTGACCTCCTGTCAACTGTGGGCTCCACTCTGAGTGAACCTATATGAGCAGGGTGGGCGCCCCTGGCCCCGTGAATGGAGGAGGGTGATCTGAGCAGGGAGATCATTCCTGTGCTCTAGTGCCGTGTAGCTAGAGGAGGGTGAGTTTCCCGGAAGTTCCTGCTCACTTTGACAAAGTAACTCAGCGAAGGGGAACTCTTCCCTATGCTAAAGGGAGCAAAAGGGGTGGGGGGGACGGGACTGTCAAATCCAGGAACCTTCTGGACAGGCTTGAGTGATGGTCACTGGTGCAGGGCCAATAACAGAACTGTCTGTTACAGGTGTTCAAGTTCATCTACTCGTGTCGCCTGGCCGAGATGGGGCTTGCTACTCAGGCCTTTCACTACTGCGAGGTCATCGCCAAGAGTATCCTGGCCCAGCCCCAAGGCCACTCTCCGGTGCTTATCAGCCAACTCGTCCAGGTAGGACTCTTGCTGCAACTCAACCCGGACCCTCACTGTTGGGTTCCTGCTTTTTGTTTCTGGGCTTACATAGTGGTGTCCAAAGAGCATTCCTGGTGGGCTCGGGACGCTGTGTGATGTTCGGGATTGAACCTGGGTTGCCAGTGCCCTGCCCACTGTTTTGTCACTTTGTCCCCTGGGTCAGACTCCTGAGCTCCCCCCTGGCTACTGTGTACTGGCCTTGTACCACAGGAGTAACTGCAGGAGACCAGTTGTTCTTCTGTCTGTGTAGATGTGGGGTGTTGTGGCCAGGCCTCCATGGGTTCAGGCTTGCACAGTTTCACAGCCAGGGTATGAGGATCTTTGGAGTAGTGGGGTGTGAGCACCCCATGGTTTCCTGTTTGCAGGTGTGTTCACATGGCACCTCAGGCCCCTTGAGCACAGGGTCAAATCATCTCATCTGCCCAGGGATGCAAGTTGGAGGTGGTACGGGCGGCAGGGATGGGATAGCCACTCCCGCCCACACTATGGCATTGATGGGGACTTCCATGGTCCGAATGTTGCTCCCTGCTTCTAGGTTGCATCCCAGCTGCGACTCTTTGACCCTCAGCTGAAGGAGCGACCAGAGGAGGAGGCCTTCGTGGAGCCTGCCTGGCTTACCCAGCTGCAGAGGGTGGACCAGCAGGTCAAGGTGTGTCTTCTGCCTGAGGGCGTGGTGTGGGCAGCCAGACTTGCAGGGTGACATCACTTCTCATTTCTTCTCACAGGAGGGCTCTGTTCTGTGGCGCCAGGATGTGGCTGGCCCCCAGCATTGTCCCAGTTCACCCAGTTCTGAGGTGGGCTTGTGCGAGGGTCCGGGACCAGCTCTACCCACTGAGCCAGCCCCTGACAACCCACTGCTGGCCCCGCCTATGCCAGCTGCTGAGCACCCAGATCAGAGTGTGCGCTTGCTTCCTTCAGGTGGGTCTGGGCCTGGGTCGAGGCATCTCAGTGGGCACATCTCCCATGCTGGAGGCACATGGACACTGATGGGAGGTTAGAGTCTGTTGGAACCCCTGGAAGGAGGAGCTGGGGCTGTGCTGCCTGTAAGGTGCATCTGTCCCAGGACCTCTGTTTTCTCTGACCAGGACTACCTGGCCCTGGTGTTCTCAGCCTTTGACCTCAATGGTTGGGTCCCTGCCCTTTCTCTGTAACCAGACTGTCATGGGGGCAGGAGGGTGGTCAGCTATATCCCCATGACCTGACCCAACCTGTGTGCGTGCTGGGTTCCAGGTGCCATGTTGGCTATCCCTGTGAGCTGCAGCTGTTACTTCTATGCCATTTGTCTGCAGCCCCACAGAGGTTCCCTGGCAGCCAACTGGCCTTCCCTGCCGAGGTGCCCATGTTCCCTGTGCAGCTGGGATCAGGGACTGGCCCCCCGCCATCTTCCCTGGGCTTTCTAGAACCAGCTGGGCCTGACCCCACAGCTCTGTTTCCTGGACCAGGCCTGCCAGCCGGACCCCCTCCTCTTCAGGAGTCCAGGAGCCCTGAAGCTGGTAGGTGTTGCAGCATCAGAAGCAAGTCTGAGGTGGGAGGAGATGGGGGATTATGAGAAGTGAAACTCGAGGAGCTGTCCCTTGGGGTATGTTGTGAAGATGAAGAGTAGCTGTTATGGCCTGGCACCTCTCTCACCTCTTTAGGAACCACGCTACAGGATGGCCTCGGCAGAAGCTTGCTTTCAGAGCTCAGAGATGGGGACCTGGGCGGCAACCTCACGAGCCTGGTACTCTCTGTTTGTCACCACATGCTTCTCTGATGGGCCCCACCTCTTTTGCTCTGGCTGTGGAGGCATGATCTTCTTGTTAGGGAGAGCCCTCAAAGTGGTTTGGAGATGGCTACAGCATGAAGCAGCTTCTTTGACCAGAGAGAACTTGTAGGACTGTGGAGGGATCTGGCCGGCAGGAGACCCAGGTTCAAGCCCCAGTGCTACCCAGTTCCTGAGCACTGTTGAGTAGAATCAAGTTTTAAAATAGAAAAAAATAGGCTGGATAGCGCGCGTGCGCTGTTGAGTAGAATCAAGTTTTAAAATAGAAAAAAATAGGCTGGATAGCGCGCTTGTGCGTGCGTGCGTGCGTGCGTGCGTGCGTGCGTGCGTGCGTGCGTGTGTGTGTGTGTGTGTGTGTGTGTGTGTGCGCGCGCGTGCACGCATCTGGCAGTGCTCAGGGCTTGCTCTTGGCTTTATACTCAGAAATCACTCCTGGCAGGGGACCATATGAGATGCTGGAGATCGAACTTGAGTTAACCGAATGCAAGGCAAATGCCCTCCCCACTATAATATCAGACCAGCCCCATAGGCCTGATTTTTTTAAGCTGTCAACTGCCTGTCTCCCATCTGTAATTCCCACTGTGTATTGGGCTCAGGCCACTCTGGAAGCTGTCCACTCACCCTAACTGCTTTCTGCTACCTCGGGACAGGGTACTGCCAGGAATCTGCAGGACCATGAAGACCCAGGGGGTTGGGAGTCACCACCTCCCACCCTGACTCCCACCCAGGATGGGAAGAGACCTGGACAGGCTGCCAGAAAGGAGACCAAGGATCCAAAAAAGGTAAGTGTGTGTGATGTGCCTGGGTGAGGCGGCAGTGGATAAGGGCCACAATCCCACCGTCCCCAGTATGCTCTGTCACTGTCCGCTATGTCTGCCTGCTATGTTACCTTGAATGCCCCCTGGAAGTGATGCTTGGTGTACAGTGCAGCTTTTCTGCTCTCCTGTCTTACCTGCCATCTCCTGCAGCCTCCCAAAGATAGCCAGTGCCTGGCCCTGAGGATCCAGGGTTGTCCTTGGGACTGTGCTGGGCCTTCACTCTGCAGCAGGCAGGGACGAAACCTGGGGCCCCTTGGCTGTCCAGCTGCTTCTTACTCTTTCTGGCCCTTTGTGCATCTAAGCTTTTCACCTCAATAATGTGTGTGAGATTTCAGTGTTTCCTCTAGTCCTGAGTGTCAGGGACACAGAACTTAGTTCAGAGCAGCCTTCCTGGCACCCACAATAGGATAGTGATGAGGGTGCTTGCCTCATATGCAGCTGTTCTGGGTTTGATCCTCTTCATCTATAGGAGCCCTTCAGTACTCTAGGAGTGACTGAGTGCAGAGCCTGGAGGAAACCCTGAGCACCACTAGATGTAGTCCCCAAATCAAAATGAGTTCCTCGGGAACTAATCCTATGGGGCTGGAGCACTGCCCCCATAGCATAGAGCTGTCTGGAGCATTATCCCTCACAGACTGGGCTTGTGTAGGCACTGCTTTTCCTGCCTCTCATCCCTCTGGAAGTAGTGTCAGAGTGGAAACAGCCCTGTCCCTTGGGAGAAGCAGAACACTGTTCCTGGTGCCCAGCACCCCCAGCAGGGCCTGTGCCTGCCCCTCTGCCCAGCACTGTTGCCAGGTTTTCCTCTGCTGGCACTGAGAACTGGAAATTGCCCAAAGGCGTCTGTTGTCTGTTGTCATGTAACACCTGATGTGAAATGGTTCGGTCCAGGTCTGTCAGCCTGTAGGTTTGGGATCACTGGTACATGGTTAGGAGCATCAGCCATCTTTCACCCATTTCATTTCATTTTCCCTGATGGGCCTGAATCCCCCAAAACAGCCTCCACCCACCTTCCGCTGACTTGGCCTGGCCGGTAGGGGTTCTAGCCTACATGGGTGCTGCTTCCTCAGCTAACACAGGATCTCTCTTCAGAGCAGTGAGCCCTGGTTCTTCTCACGCTGGCTCTACGGGAAGAAGCGCACCGAAGCCTACCTGCCTGACGACAAGAACAAGTCGGTGAGTGGCCGCCAGGCTCTGGCTGGTCTTGTGGTGACTGAAGTTCAGGTCAGGATGGCTGCATTCCTGCTGGGGTTGGGGCAGCTGAGCTCATTCTGGTGTCAGGGTGACTGAATTCCTGATGGGGGTCACTGAATCTCCAACTGGGGGCAGGCAGCCGAGTGGCCCCGGCTCAATTCCACTCCAGTTTCTCTTGCTTTCCATGCCTGCAGATCGTCTGGGATGAGAAGAAGAACCGCTGGGTAGACACCAACGAGCCAGAGGAGGAGGTGGGTGGGTAGGGGCTGGGTGTGCCCCATTCTGTAGGCTGGCCTGGCTGCCTCTGCCCCCCCCTGACTCCCCTGTCCCCCTGCAGAAGAAGGCTCCACCCCCACCTCCAGCTGCATTGCTGAAGGCTCCGAAGGCTGTGCCCCTGGGTCCTGGAGGGGCCTCCAGAGCATCTGTGAACATGTTCTCTAGGAAAGCAGGTTAGCAGAGGTAGCAGCATGTGTCGGGGTGGAACTGGGCCTCCCCCACTGACTCCTTCGCTGACGGGTCAGGGACAGCCCACTGACAGCGACAGGGACAGTCCTATAGCTTGGGCCCCACAGGGCTGGCAGGGAAGATCCCACTTGGGGAAGTGTTAGCCGTGGGGCCGCGGGTCTGACGGTGCCTTCTCTCTCCTAGCAGGATCCCGCTCACGCTATGTGGATGTGCTGAACCCTGGGAGCACCCAGCGCAGTGACCCAGTGCTGGCCCCTGCGGATTTTTTCGCCCCACTCGCCCCACTCCCAATCCCAGCCCTCGTGGTGGGCCCACAGCCAGGTAGGCAACCCTACACCCAGCTGTCCACTGTTGGCCTCAGCCCTGGGTGCTCACCCCCTCTGAGGACCTCCATGGGCTGGCCCAAGCCACTCTCTTGCATTTGTCTCCTTCACAGATGCAGACATGCCGCCATCTGTGGACGGGGCTAGCACAGAAGGGCCGGTGCCCAGTGCAGAGCCCAAGGTGAGGTAACAGAGGGCAGAGTCTCCATGTAACTGGGGGAGCAGAGGCCCACTAGCAGTGCAGGCTCTGAGAAGTGGGGTAGCAGAACACAGGTCACAAAGTTTAAGGGTGCTCAAGGATGAGAACTACTCCTTGGAGCCCCAATAGGCATGTCAGGGCCCTTGGGCCTGATCTGGGGAGCAGCCACAATCCCTTATACTTTTCTCGCAGGGTTTTGTGTCCGAGCTCCCGCCCTCTAGAGCAGATGCAGCTCCGGGAGGAGAGGTAAGTGCTTCCAGGTGTCCCTGCTTGTTCTTGGCCTGTGGAGCTTGCTTTTGTCTGGCCAATGGCTTCTTTCTCAAAAAATGAAATGTGAAGGGCAGGAGTGATTAATTGCTTTGCACGAGGCTAACCCACGTTTGATCCCTGACATTCAGTTGGACCCCTGAGACCTGCCAGGAGTGATTCCTGAGCACAGAGCCAGGATTCAGTCCTGAGCATTGACAGATGTGGCCCCAAAATAAAATAAAGGAGGAAAAGAAATGTGAGGGCTGGACATAGTACAGTGGGGAGGGCATTTGTCTTGCAGGAGCTAACTTGGGTCCCACCCTGTTATCTCTTATGTTCCTGAGCCTCTTCAGCAATACTCTCTGAACACAGAGCCAGGAGTAACTAGTCCTGAGCACTGATGGGTGTTTATGTTCCTGTTTATCCCCTGTCCCCAATTGTTTAGAACCCCAAGGTTGTTTAGAATTTTTTAGATATTAAGAGTTACTAAGTCTGTGTTTCACTAAGTCAGCAAGTGTCAGCCCAGTCCATCCTTCAGGCCTCTCCCATTGCCCTCTACCCCGTGTTCTTGAGTGTCTTAAGCACCCACAGTCAGGTGAATTATACCCAGTGCTGGACAGATACACGCCCACTGTTTCCTGGGAGCACTGCCCATGAGAACAGGGTCTTCAAGTGGCTTACTGCCCCTGAGAACGATGTCAGTGCTGGGCACTGTGGACTCTGTTGTCAGACTGAGCTTGGGCAGTGCCTTGCGGGCTGCTCTCACTACGCATGTTCTTGCTGCCCGCAGCTATCGCGCTGGAGCTCCGTGAGCTCGCTGTCGCGGGAGGTGAGCCAGCACCTACACCAGGTACCTGTGGCTGGTGACACACTGGTAGCACCTCATGGGCACCTGTGCCCACCTCCACTACCCGCGCTGTCAGCTCTGCCCTAACCTTCCCCACCAAGCTGTCTGCCCTGGCGTCGCAGCTTGTCTCCTTGCCTGTGCGGACTGTCCATGTTCACTTCCCACTCAGAGTTCTCAGGAGCCCTGGGAATGGCCCATCTGTGATGTAGACAGCCAAGGCTCCATGTGATACTCTGGACCCTGAAGGCTGTGTGGCCAGCTCTTCACTCACAGTACCACCGATGGGCCCCTGGTGGCACCCTGTCCTGCTCGCATGTCTGAGGCTGCACGTGGCTGATCCCTCCCTTTCATGTGTCTGGTATATGATGTGGGGCTGGGGTGTGCCATGGCTGAGGTTCATTTTCCTCTGTTGCAGGTTGCAGGGCTCCCCGCGGCAGGGGCAGTGCCTTTGTACAACCCTGTGCAGTTTACACCCGTAAGTCCCCAGTTTCTCACCACTGCTGGTCATCCCCTTGGTGCAGCTTGGGCACATGTTTCTCATTTTCCTCCCTCTGCCTCTCTCTTCCAAGTAAACGGCCACCTCCTGGTAGCCATGAGGTGTCACTGCCTTCCTCACTGCCATAACGGTAGTCTGGCCTCCTGTTTGCTGCGTACAAACAGGACCTCACCCGCTCTCCTCTGAGCTGGTCTGGCCTTGTGCCACTGCCTACCAGTATAGACCCTGCAGAGCCTCCTAGGGGAAGGGAGCTGAGATTCACACCACATTTGGCTGACCGACAGCACCTGCTTTCCGGTGCCCTCTTGCCAGCCTGGCCCTGGGTGGCGCTATGGAACAGGCCGGTGGTGATCAGTGCTGCTCTTGCCTTTCAGGTTCCTGCCACCTCAGGAAGCTCAAGGGCAGGAAGGATGGGCCGGAGGAAATAACCTGCGCTGAGCTAGAGCCTCGTCTCTGGTTCCCCTAGAGACACCTGGCCACCTTGCATTCTCTCTCACCACCCATTTCAGAGAGGCCTTGGCACCCTAGGAATTGGCTCAGGCTGGTCCCTGGCTTGGGGTCTTGTTTCCTCAAGCTGCTCTGGGCAATAGCACCAGCATCGTGCCCAGGTGCTGGACAGGGTGTGTGGACCTCTGAGCCTATGTCCACTAAGCATTGCTGCACCTACGAAAGGGACCTCATATGGCCCCAGTCAGCCTCTCAGAAGTGGGGGTCCAACACAGCAATAATTCACTCCGGCTCTCCTAGGGCCTCAAGCCCGAGTCACCACTTCTGGAGCGCTGTAGAACTGGCTGTGACCCCTCGCATCCCCATCCCAAGAACCAGTGACAGCACATGGGAATAAACGCGGATGCCTGGAGTTGGTGAGGTGGCTGTAGTGCCACTGCTCCATACGGGAAGTGTCTAAATAATGCGTGGCAACACTGGAGTTTCCCACCTGTGCCTGCTCCTTTGCCATACTGAAGCAAACAAGCACCAGGGCAGGCCCAACACCACCTTTTCCAAAAGGAGCTGGATCTTGATCCAATCAGTAGGCGGGTTCTCTGCAGGTTCCATCTGCAGGTTCCGCTGAGGACACATAGTTTGCTTGGTGTATTGAATCTCAGTGTAGAAATTGTGCATATACGAAATCAACATGTTCTCCCAACTTGACTGGCTAACCAATCACCTAGGGAAGACACGGGCTGTTTTCTGGAATATTTCACAGTATACAACTGGGTCCCTTTGCTGTGGTTTGGTTGGCAAAAGCTGGGCAGCCAGGATGTGGAGGTGCAGAGCCTAAGTCTGGCTCCAACCTTTGGTGACTGCCCGTGACTTGATTCCAGATGCTTCCTCCAGGCGGGAGCTGCTATTTTTTTTTCCTAAATGCAAATTGTTACACTGCAAATTGTTAAATAAATATTTTGCGCTCTCAGTGAGGCCCGTCCTTTTTCTTGCCTTTGGTGGGCTGGAGTGGGCCCCAGGTGGGGGATGACGGACACATGGCCCAGGGAAGGCCTTGCACGCTGACCCGTACAGGCCCGCAGGAGGGTCCTCCGGCCAACAGGGGCGCTGCTGACATGCGCCTCGCTTTTCTCGCGCGCCCGTTGCCGGGGAGCTGCCGAGGCTGCCGGGTGCGCGCGGAGAGGTGGGGACGAGGGCCCGGGCGGGTTCGGGGCGCCTAGGTCGCTACCCGGGGCTGGACCCTGCGTGGAAGGATGAGCCCCGGGCGCGTGGTCAGGTGCGGGGTGAGTGACCCGGTAGTGGGCCGGCGCGGGGCGCCGCGGTCGTTGTCCAGAGCCCTGTTCGGCCCGGCTTGCCCCGGGCTCCATCACCCGCGTGGCGCGACGTGGCCGGTTCCCGCGGTGGGAGTATCGCGGGCGCCGGGCGGGGCCTCCAGTGTCCCCCCTGCGTGTCCGCCTGCCGCACCCCTTGACCCTAACTGCCGGTTCCCCCCCCAGCAGGTGTCTTAGGGAACCCCAGGGCACCCACCATGCTCCCCGGCCTGGTCGTCACTGACTGTGGGCCCCTTTTGTGCCCCGGGCGAGCGCCTCCGACCACGCAGCCCTGACCCTGAGCACCGGCAATGCCGTCCTCGCTGGCAGAGTCCCCGCAGCCTGAGGCCCGAGGGTTCGGGGCGCGGCCCCCCAGCACAGACATGGCATTGTCCTCCCGCCCCGGATCCCGGTTCTCAGACAGCGGCCCCGGCTCCGGGACCAGCCCAGTGCTGCCTCCAAACGTTCCGGAAAACAGCCATGAGGACCCACCAGCGATGACGCCACCCTTGGTTCCCAGGCCACCCCAGACACCCAGGCTGGAGCGGGCGCTGTCCCTGGATGACCGGGCCTGGCGTTCCCGCCACACCCGGGCCAGCAGGGAGAATCTGGATTC
Source organism: Crocidura indochinensis (assembly GCA_004027635.1). Classification (NCBI taxonomy): domain Eukaryota; kingdom Metazoa; phylum Chordata; class Mammalia; order Eulipotyphla; family Soricidae; genus Crocidura; species Crocidura indochinensis. The sequence continues at coordinate 8,071 of PVKC010013661.1, read as the reverse complement.
CCATGGGGAGCCCAGCCCAGTCCGCAGCTGCTTGCCTGAAAAGACACTTGGGACCCCTGCCACTGGCAGCCCCCCAGCCTGCCTGAGCACCTCTCTGCAGGAGCTTCCAAGGGCCCGGCGGGCGTCTGGGAGCAGAGGGCCAGCGATCTGGGCTGCCGGTCTGTCTGGCAGGGTGAGCACATCTCTGGACCTCCTACCCCGAGCCAGGCCAGGGGGTGTGCCCAGGCTGCCCCCGCTGGATGTGAGTGTGTCCTCAGGAGCCCTGAGGCCATTGAACAAAGTGGATGCCGAGCTTAGGCCACGCCTGCAGTCCCAGCTTTCCCGAGACCACGCCAGCCTGGGCCCTGGCAGGCTCCCCAGCCCCCTGGCCGGCAGCCCCTCTCCTCTGGGCTCAGCCCAGTCCTTCAGCCTCCTGGCACCCATTCGTACCACCGATGTTCGCAGCAGGTGTGTCTTGACGAACAGTGGGGTAGGGTACAAGCTGCCATCCCCTACCTGGCCCTCTTTCACGGTCCCTCCTACCATTGCTGCCCATGGCCCGCAGGAGCCTGTAGTGTGCCTCTCCTACTAGTCTGGTCTGTCTGCTATGAGATTCTGGGCACTGGGCTGTGAGGCATCCTAGGACCATCCATCTTATCTTCTCTTGGGGCTCTGTACTACCTCCCTGCTGCCACTGCAGCCTCTTGGTCCAGCCTCAAGGATGTTTGGTCCACGGCTCAGTCCATCCCATGGGCCTGCTTGTATCTTGAGTCAGGCCTTCCTTTCCTTGAGCCATGTCTTCCTTTCAATTCCCTAGCCCCGGCCTGGCAAAGTCCAGAGGGGGACCCTGTCTTGGGGTCCAGCCTGTCTAGCTCCCAGATTACCCTGGGGATCCCCAGATCTCACAATCCTATATCTATCTCTATCTCTGCCAGCCCATGCCTTACCTACTTAGTAAGGGCATGCTTATGCGCACGCATGCACACACACACACACACACGTGTGCGCATACACAGTCACACTATCATAATCACGCACATACTCAGACATGGGCACACTCACACACAACACACACATCTGTACTCCATTCCCTGTGGTGTTGAGCCTGGCCACCACCTTCCTCCCAGGAGCTACCTGCAGGGGAGCCTCTTGGCCAGTGGGGCCCTAATGGGGGCAGATGAACTGGCCCGATACTTCCCAGACCGGAACTTGGCACTCTACGTGGCTACCTGGAACATGCAGGGCCAGAAGGTGAGTGGTTTGAGCCCTGCCCACAAACTGACCTGGTGCTACCTGGGTGCCAGGACAGGCTCTGCCGACACAGAGGCCCTGTCCTGCCCAGTAGCCCTGAGGGCAGCCTCCTGAGACACATGTGAGGGGTCTGGTCAGATCTGGAGGCCTTGTCCAACCCTGAGTCCTCTGTAGGGATGTGACCTGTGCTGGGACAGGGCGTAGGCAGGGTTCTGGGGTGCATCCCCCCATGCCTGGCTGCATGCTTCATACCAGGAACTGCCCACAAACCTGGATGAGCTCCTGCTGCCTGCCGAGGCTGACTACGCCCAGGACCTGTATGTGGTGGGCGTTCAGGAGGGCTGCTCCGACAGGTAGGACCCTGGCCTGCCTGGCGGGACCCTCGAGCAAGAAGCAGCCGGGGGAGCAGAGGTGGCCCCAACCCAACCCCTGACCCTGACCCCGGGGCACTGCTGCTCTCCCTATGCTTGCTTGTGAGGGACCAGCCATGTGTGAGGGGGCTCTCGGGGCGCTCACTCGCAGGAGGGAGTGGGAGACACGTCTGCAGGAGACCCTGGGTCCCCACTACGTGATGCTGCACTCAGTAGCCCATGGAGCCCTATACATGTCAGTGTTCATTCGCCGAGATCTCATCTGGTTCTGCTCAGGTGGGCCTGAGGGGAGAGGGTGTGCTGAGGGTTGGAGGGATCTGGGGAACCTGGCAGGCAGGAATGCCTTAGGGGTTAGGGTGTCCTGGGGATCCAGATGAGGGTTTCCTGGGGCTTAGGTGTGTCCTGAGCACACCAGAGGTCGGAGGTGTATTGGGGGTCTAGAGGGTGATGGTGTCCTGGGGAAACTGAGTCGGGCAGGGGATCTGAAGAGCCTGGGAGGCAGGAATGTCCTAGGGGAC
>PVKC010013660.1:7281-22890 GCA_004027635.1 Crocidura indochinensis | reverse complement strand
CAGAGGAACTATATCTCTGCTGGAATTTTGACTTCAGTTCAGAGACATTGATTTCAGGTTTTCAGTCTGTAAAATTATTAGAAAACAAAATTTCAGGGTTTTTTGGTTTGTTTTTTGTTTTTTGGGCCACACCCAGCGATGCTCAGGGGTTACTCCTGGCTATCTGCTCAGAAATAGCTCCTGGCAGGCACGAGAGACCATATAGGACACCGGGATTTGAACCAACCACCTTAGGTCCTGCATCAGCTGCTGCTTACAAGGTAAACGCCGCTGTGCTATCTCTCCGCCCTCCCCCTATTTTTTCCCATTTTTTTAACTCACCTGTTTTATGGATGTTTGGTATGACAACCACTCACCACTAATACAGATTATAGTTGAATACAAAAAGTCCAAATTTAGAAAAAAATGGATTGAAAATAGAAATAGTATAGCACAAAGATATTTAGAAAAATCCCTAAGAGTAGTAATAAAATACATTTTATATTGTCTGAATAATATGAATATTATAATTATATTTTAATTTCTTTTGCCATCTGTTTTCATTTCTTTTCTATGTGACTCATCTGAGAATATCTGAATGTGCTGGTGGGCCCCAATGTCATGAGTCTACCAGTGTTTACTTTTTATTCAGGCTCAAGGTAACTCCATGCTTATTTTACTTTTTCATATATTTCAATTTATAATCTCTAAATCTGCTATAGCAGAGTCAGAGAGATAGTACAGTGAGTAGGGTGCTTACCTTGAATGTAACTAACCAAGATTCTATCCCTGGCACAATAAAGTCTCTTGAGTAGTGTGTGTGTGTGTGTGTGTGTGTGTGTGTGTGTGTGTGTATGTGTGTGTGTGTGTATTGAATAACTCAGGAGTGATTCCTAAGTGCATAGCCAGAAATAAGCTCTGATCACTCCAGGTGTGACCCGAAAGGAAAACAAAAAAATTTTTTAAATAATAAGATGAGCTGCATGGTTGAATAAATAAATTAAAATAGCATTAGTTGTTTTGGGGTCAGGAATGGTGGCATAGGATGCACTCTGGAAATGTTGGTGGAGAGAGATCGACACTGGTGGTGGGATTGGACATGATTATTTGTATGTCTGAAACCCAATTGTGAAGAACTTCGTAAACCACAGCAGTTTCAATAAAGTATTTTTTAAATATAGTTGCTTTTAATGGTTTATTTTTAGGAGATCTTTTACAAGATCTAATGCTAATTTTATTGAATTGGTGAATACTTTAAGTCCCCCCACGACAATTGCATTAAATTTCTACTTGATTTCAATACTAACTTCTAGAATCATAAATTATTTGTTTTCCTGGGCCTCATCATATGCTTTTTCTCTCAGATTCCAAATTTTGAGTTCATAAAATCTTGGATTAGAAAGTACTTAGATACCCATTTACCTAATTATTTTCTCCCCCTAACTTTTCTAAAAGAAGATTCCCATCAAACTATGCTGAAATTTTTAATACTGAGGTTTCATAGATGCTTCCCATCACTTTCTGTCTACATTATTCTTTATACTCTCATGTGTTAATTCTTTGAGAAGTTTTTCTCTCTGGAGACTTAACGTAATCCTTCCCACTGTCCATATTCATCAGCATCACTTTGTTTTGTTAGTGAACAAAGGAGTTACTAAGATTATAAATAACTGTCATTAATGACCAATGATCAGTTGACCCTTCTCCTGGCATGTGTTAGTCATTTCCAGTAAGTAGATATTTAAAAAGTATAAATATATAGAAGTTCTGAGTAGACACAAAATGTCAATAAGTTATATTTATATTGGAAAGCTGACTCTTTTGCCATGGGAATATTTTATATTTCAATAGTTTCCAGTGAAAATTAGAAAGTGAAGAAAGCTCCTTCAATCCATAGCATTACAGAGCACATACTACAACACCAATACTGCTGAACATCTTAGAAATTGCCATCATGCGCTGGTATTTTGCCTGCCCTAACTGACATGATAAAAATGTCAAATAAGCTTGAAACTATAGGAGGAAGGAATTTAAAAAATAAAAAAATATATGACATAAATGCTTCGCAAAGAACAAATTATGCTCCAACACCCCTAAAAACACAGTAACTACATATGAGTTTTATCTGATCAATGTTGGGTCATGAGAAAAGCTTTTGATTAAAATTGTAATTAGAGATTTTCATGAATTTTTATTAATTTTTGACAAAAGCTATTTTAAGGCACACAACACTTTGCTATATCTATACAATGTGAAATTATTATTACAAACTTTTAATTCCTTTAAAAACAGAACAGGAATGAGTTTTTAAAATGAAACAAAACTATTTTCTTTGCAACCTCCATCTGCCTCACCTCTCCTTGAATTAGTTGTTGTTGTTGTTGTTTTTAAATTGAAACACTGTTTTACAAAGTTATTCATAGTTGAGTTTCAGGCATACAATTTTCCAACGACAATCCCATCATGATTGTCCAATGATTTTCGCTTCTGACTTTAGGGACCATATGAGATTCTGGGGATGAAACTCCATACATCCCTGATCAGCCGTGTGCAAGGCAATTACCCTACCATGCTGCTACCACTCTGACCTCTATTCAAGCCATTTCTACTAACTGTAAAAACCCTCCCTTTTGTTGTTGCGATGGCCAATGGTCACAAACTTGGTTGTGATGTTTGCCAGGGTTGCCAGCTTGGTTGTAATGCTGCTATAGTCTTTTATCTCTTCTGTCTCTAGTCTCAATTCATATTCCACTTCTTTCAGTTGTTGAAAGGGCAGTACTCTATACTTGCAATCTTTCCTTCCTCTATTTGCTGAAATCCAGATTTCAAGACTACACATTACATCACAATTTCTTAAACCATAGCATCCCTTTAGTTTATATCTTATTTAAATTCTTCTTCTTCTTCTTCTTCTTCTTTTTTTTTTTGTGGTTTGTGGGTCACACTCAGCAGCGTTCAGCGGTTACTCCTGGCTCCATGCTCAGAAATTGCTCCTGGCAGGCAAGGGGGACCATATAGCACACCGGGATTCAAACCATTGACCTTCTGCATGAAAGGCAAACACCTTACCTCCATGCTATCTCTCCAGCCCCGCAAGCTCCTCTTGAGACTAAATATCCACTTACCTGGCAAACTTGGTCATAGCTTTTGAGCTAGATTACTTCTTATAGTGCTTCAACCTGCCCTGTTCAAATAAGGCTTCAACTTTGGAAAGATTCCTGGGTACCACTGACTCATATTTTTTTTGGTTTAATTAATTTGGGGCCACATCCAGGGGTTCTCCGTAGTTACTCCTGATTTTGTATTCAGGAATCACTCCTAATAGTATTCAGAAGATCATATAGAATACAAGAATCAAACCCAGATCAGTTGCATGCAAGGCAAACATCCTACACACAGACTATAATTCCAGTCTCTCTAACAACCCTGTTTTCTTTTTTAGAGACCACAGTCAACTGCGCTGGAGACTGAGATGGAGTCACTCCCAGAGCTACACCAGGCAGTGCAGTGGGGTAGGAGAGTGGTTATATGGTGTCAGGCGTAGAACTCATTCACACCCACCACTTGAACTTTCTCTTGCTTTTGCTAGCTTATTCTAAAGTGGAGCAATCTGCTCTGAGAACACCCAGCAAACAATCACATGGCCTTCCTCTGCCTATCCTTCTTGGCATATCTTTCCTGGTTTCCCAGCAACTCCATTCTAGACTGCCCAACAAATCCCATCTCCTCATTTTAACAATCTCCAGGTAAGAACACCTGGAATCTATTATCCTCATTTTCTGGAAAACCCAAAATGCCTTAAATAACCCCTTTACCTGGCAATAAGCATGAGATCATGTCATTCCAACTAACCTTCCTCATCTTTGTCTATTAGATAGGAACAAGTATAAAAGGGCCACAGTGACTCCTTCTCTTTCAGACTCATGACGATTTGCTTAGCACCTCTACCTTTTGGTGTTGTTGGAAACTGAACATTCAGCAAACCCCTTCACAAAGTCATCTCCTCTACTACTCCTGTTAGTGTCTTGCTAGCGTGTATTTGGGGGAGGTAGCTTTCTTTTCTACTGGTATCTCCTTGAATTTGGAATTCAAACCATAAGATCACATGGTCCATGAATCTGAGTTTCTGAAATTCTAAACTACATCAAATATTTTGCATAAGGAGAGGGCTGGAAAAATAGCACAGTAGTAGGGCTTGTGTTTTGCACATAGTCAATCCAGGACAAACCCATGTTAGATCTCCAGCATCCTATATGGTCCCCTGAACCTGCCAGAAGCGATTTCTGAGCACAGAGCCAGGAGTAGCCCCTGAGTACCACCAAGATTAAGACCAAACAAACAAACAAAAATTCCACACAAAAAGTTTTGTGATTTATACATATATAATCACATATGAAAGATATCTTGAAAATTGTTCACATAATCATTTGCATGAGATCTGAGAGATACATGTGGTCAACTCCGATTCAATCTCAGACATCCCATGTGATTTTCCAAGCCTGCCAGGAGTATAGGTCCTAGAGTAGTCCCTGAGCAACACTGGTCATGGCCCCAACACAAACAAACAAAAAAAGAAATGAAAAGAAGTTGCATCAAAGTAGTGATTGTCATCTCCGGGTATTCCAGAAAGTTACATAATTGTTGCCAACAGAAGGATCCTGGGATTTAACCTGCAATGATGTGCAGGAAACAATTACAGATGAACTCCCTGATATTAGAGAATTACTCAACTTTTAGAAGATTATTCACTATTTATATATCTTGACTAATCATGTCAGCTTATGTTGGAAAAATGGTCATTTCCACACTACACACTTCACCCATGAATAAAAAATGGAAAGCAGTGTTAGGCAAAACAAGTATTTTGGAAAACCACCTGAATCAAGGAATCAGGAAAATGTGCAAAATAATATATATATATATATATATATATATATTATTTTGCACATTTTCCTATACATATATATACATATATATATATGGTTGAATAGAAACTTCCAAGTATAAAATGTCACAAGGATGTAATATAAGGCAGCATGAATATAATTAATAAAACTACATCACATATTCGAAGGTTTTTATCATATGAAAAACATAGCAGTGGATAGGGCTGATTGGTAGTTATTACACAATATGCATAGATATCAAATCACCATATTGTATGCCTGAAAAAAGATGTTTCATGTCAAATGAACCTCAATAAAAAATAAGCCAAAAAATGGCAAGGGTTAATGCTTAAGATAATAGTCTTAATAAAATCATAATATAAGTGTCTAAAGAAGAAAATTGAGCATATATAGACACACATTCAGTTTATAACAATTTGTTCTTTTTGAAGATAAGGTAACAAAAATAATTTTTTTCTCTTTGCATTTTATTCTTGAGTTACAAAGTTTGCAAGACCATTCAAATTAAACTGTAATAATTTCTCTATCTATGATGAGATTTAAACTAGATCATTTTTGGACTTTATTTAAATTTAAACATGCAGGATGTTTCATTGGCCAGTTCCATTAATTGATATTAAAGACCAGTAAAAGCAACTTGCAAATGGTTGACTCCCTCTAGTGGTTAATGAGAGGAAAGTATTTCGTGTCTCCATTTCCTCAAATGAATGTTATGATTTCAGTAATTCTGATTTTTGGTTTAGATTATCACCCAAACCAATACTATACTATTATGTTCATCATAAATTTATCAATAAATGTTGGATTTTTTTCAGATTTTAAGTTCATTTTCATTGCTGTCTCCCACTAGCTCCATTATAATTTTTCTTTATCACTATCAACCACAAAATCATCACTAAGTAGATTACATTATCAGGTACTCCTCTTTGCCACTACAGAGATAGAAATGAGTAAATAAATATTCAAAGATCTGACACCAGGAACTTAAAATAACAATATCATACAATACTCTTTTTGTACCAGACAATTCTAGTGATTTGCAATAATTATTTCATGGACTCTTCCCAACCACCCTCTGAGGAAATTAGGAAGCTAAGATCATACAGATAGTATGAGATGAATTTCTCTACAGAGTCTATCTGACCAGACCACCCAGGAGCTCTGGAAGCTTCCTGGCCCTGTTTACATTTTCATTATGTCTTTAAAAACTTTAAAAACTAAAATTGCTACAATTAATGTATGCACTCTGCCAAGGTAGAAGTTGTGTCTCCATACACTGTTCCTGAAGCTGAAACTACCCATAACCTGAGAGAATGTGATTATGTAATTTAATGACACAAAAACACAGTATTCATGCCTGACTTGACCATTCTACCTTCATGAGTAAAATAAATAATAATAAAGTGGGACTGAGGGTCAGAAGCAATAGAATAGTGGTATGGTGTTTGACTTGCATGCAGCCAACCCAGGTTAGACCCGGGTTCAAATTGCAGCATCTCATATGGTCCCCCAAGCCTTCCAGGAGCGATTTCTGAGTCCAGAACCAGGAGTAACCTCTAAACACTGCCAGATGGGTCGCCAAAACTTCAGCAGCAGCAACAGCGTAATAAATGGGGACTGGATACATCATATAGAATATAGTACTCTTGTCTTGTATGCTGCTGACCCCTTTTTGAATTCCTGAACCACAATATGGTGCTCCAAGCACTGCCAGGTACAACTCCTGAGCACAGAACTAGGAAAAATACCCTGAACACTACCAAGTGTAGTAAAAAAAATACTAAATAAATAGATAAATGAGTAAAGATCTCCTTCATGATGTTTCCAAATTTGAAGTCCAGTTACTCCTTACTCAAATTAAATATTGCGGACAATAATTGAGAGAAAAATACTTTTCCATCTCTTCACCTAAGAAGATGGTTAGCTTATCCTAAATTTGTGTGAGTGTGTATGTGTGTGTAGAGAGAGAAATTAAGCAAAATTACCAAAAAAAAAGGCTTGGGTTTGGGTTTACAAAAGGTCATTAGTCAAAATTTGAAATTATTCAAAATTTAAAATGAGTAGAGACTGGGGCTGGAGAGATAGCATGGAGGTAAGGCATTTGCCTTTCATTCAGAAGGTTGGTGGTTCAAGTCCCGGCATCCCATATGGTCCCCTGAGCCTTCTAGAAGCGATTTCTAAGTGTAGAGCCAAGGATAACTCCTGAGCGCTATCGGGTATGACCCAAAAATACAAAAAAGACATGAGTAGAGGCTGTTTGGGGAGAAGGGATTCTAGCCATGATTATCTTCCTTCTGTGTTAGTAGTTTAATGAAAACACCAGGGGCAAAACTTCTAGATCTTTGTCAACTTAAGACATACACTCTAAAATATGCCTTTGCTGATCTATATGGCCATCAAATAGCAAACCTACATTGTTTGATCTTTTTATGTCTTTGTGATTAATTTTTTTTTTTTTTGGTTTTTGGGCCACACCCTGTGACGCTCAGGGGTTACTCCTGGCTATGCGCTCAGAAGTTGCTCCTGGCTTGGGGAACCATATGGGAAACCAGGGGATCAAACCACCGCAAGCAGGCAAGCAGGCAAGCAGGCAAGCACAGGCAAGGTAGACACCTTACATCCAGCTCCAGCACCCAATCCCCCCGTGATGATTAATTCTTTTTTTGTTTTGTTTTGTTTTGTTTTTGGGCCACACCCTGTGATGCTCAGTGGTTACTCCTCTGGCTATTCGCTCAGAAGTCGCTCCTGGCAGGCATGGGGGACCATATGGGGAACCGGTGAATTGAACCGCAGTCCTAGGTTAGCGCAGGCACCTTACCTCCAGCGCCACCGCCCAGCCCCCCAAGATTAATTCTTAACACAAAACACATCATTTAGTCAAGTAGTCAGCATATTTGGAACAGCAGATGGAGTATTCAAAAATTCTTGAATTGGGGTCCGAAGAGATAGCATGGAGGTAAAGCATTTGCCTTTCATCTAGAAGGTCGGTGGTTCGAATCCCGGCATCCCTTATGGTCCCCTAGGCCTGCCAGGAGTGATTTCTGAGAATAGAAACAAAAGCAACCCTTGAGTGCTACCGGGTATGACCCCCAAAAAAGAAAAAAAATCTTGAATTTGGGGCCAGAGAGATAGCATGGAGGTAAGGCATTTGCCTTCCATGCAGAAGGAAAGTGGATCGAATCCCAGCATCCCATATGGTCCCCTGAGCCTGCCAGGAGCGATTTCTGAGCAGAGAGCAAGGAGGAACTCCTGAGTGCTGTTGTGTGTGAACCCAAAATCAAAAAAAAATTCTTGAGTTTGAATTTGGTGGTGAACAAGATGGTACTTCCAGTGTCTCCTCACTTGTGAATTTTTTAGAGTTATATCTGCTAAAGAGTGGATTGAATTAAAAACTGTTTAAATTGGGGCCAGGTAGTGGCGCTGGAGGTAAGGTGACTAGCCTTGGACAGACCATGGTTCGATCCCCTGGTGTCCCATATGGTCCCCCAAGCCAGGAGCCACTTCTGAGCGCATAGCCAAGAATAACCCCTGAGCGTCACGTGGTGTGATCCAAAAAAAACAAAACAAAACAAAACAAAACAAAATTGTTTAAATTGAGCTAAAATTTGATTGGAGAAATAGTATAGCTGGTAGGGCACTTGCCTTGCACATAATCTTGCTTATATGCAGGCAAGTAAGGTTAAAAATACAGGAAGCTGGGGCCCGGGAGATAGCATGGAGGTAAGGCGTTTGCCTTCATGCAAAAGGTCATCGGTTCGAATCCCGGTGCCCCATATGGTCCCCTGTGCCTGCCAGGAGCAATTTCTGAGCATGGAGCCAGGAGTAACCCCTGAGCACTGCCGGGTGTGACCCAAAAACCAAAAACCAAAAAAAAAAAAAAAATACAGGAAGCAAAAAATAATTTAAAAGCACAGGGGCTAGAGGGATAGTAAAACAGGTATGCTTTGCTTGCCTTGCAAGCAGTCAATCTGGGGATCTTTTCCAGGAAAACCCCCATTAGTTTGAAGCCAGAAATAAGCCATAAATACAAATGAATGTTCTGCCCTTTTCCTAAATGTTTTTGTTAGAAAGAAATAAAAAGGAAGAAAAAAAAAGGAAAGGAGAAGAAAAAGAAAGAACTCCCTAATTCCACAGCTCCCTGAGAATTCAGGTGTGGGGAGCAGTTCCTACACCATGTAAACCAAATGGATTTCAAGCACAGTCTGATGGTTGTACAGTGGACATAGTGGGATGCTAGCAGAAGTGTTTGAGGATGACTTTCCTAGTCCTGACCTTTTTGATGACTGAGGTGGACAGAGCAATAAGGCTGATGCTCTATAGGAGGCTACTCCCTTCCACCTCACTTAATTGAAATCATTTGAATCACTTAAAATGAATTAGAAGTGATTGAGAATTAGGGCACCTGAAACATAATTGAAATTTGTTTTCAAGTCAATCAGGAAAAAGAACAAAAACATAGCTGGAAAAAATTACAATTATAATCCACAAAACATCCAGGAGAGCTACTTCTTCTGGGGAAGCTTAGCTCCACCTGTAAGAGTTGTAATTGTAGAGAATGGAAACATAATGAGGGAGAATGAAAGAAAATATATTCAATCTTATTTCCAGACTTAAATATGATTTTTGTTTGTCTGTTTGCTTGAAAGGGAAAGAGAGTTCATTAGGGCCACATATAGTAGTAGTCAGGAACTTCTCCCAACTTGATGCAGTTTACATACTGCACTCAGAAATCCTGGCTCTGCAATCAGATATCACTCCTGGCAGGCTTGGGGGACCATATGGGATGCTGGGGATTGAACTTGCATTTCGTCCTAGGTCAGCCGCATGCAAGGCAAATGCCCTATTGCTGTGTTACCACTCCAGCCCCTGTAAGTGATACTTTGAGGACTATGTGGAATTGAGGACCCTACAAAGTTTCTCCTCCATACTAAGCAAGCATATTAACTCTTAGCCCTTAAACCAAGTACTATTTCCCTGGCCCTATATATTTGTTTTTTGTTTTGTTTTGTCACACCCAACTGTGTTCAAGACTTACACTGATTTCAGAGATTACTCCTGGCAAGACTTGGGGAACCATATGGGATACTGAGGATAGAACTTGGGTCAGCCACATGCAAGGCAAGCATTCTACATGTTGTTCTAGCAGTCTGGTCCCCTAAGTCTATTCATTTTAATGGATTCAAGTCATTTAAGTTATTGCTGAGGTAAAGTTTCAAAACACATGAACTGTTTTTATTTTCTTCTTATTTTAACCCACAGATTACTCCCTGGTGTGTTCCTTCCATTGGATTGTACTTATGAGCCAGCAGACCATAAACTCCAGGAATTAAACATAGGCCTTCCCCCATGCAAAGCACTTACATTAGCCTGTTGAACTATCCACTTGGCAGAAAATACATGAGTTTTGCATGATTATGTAAAATTTTATTTTGGGGGGATCAGAGATATAGCACGATGGTAAGGTATTTGTCTTGCATGCAGCCAACTCAGTACGAACTCAGGTTCAATCCCTGGCATACCCAAGCCTGCCAGGAGTGATTTCTGAGTGAAGAGCATGAGTAAACCTGAGCATCGCTGGGTGTGCCCCCAAAACTAAAACATAATATTTTATCACTTTCTTCCATTCTAAAATTAAATTTCATTCAATTTCTCACATATTCTTCCCTTGGATTTGAAATAAATCCACACGCTTTTGAGTGTGTTTTGTTTTTTAAATAATCAAGACAAGACTGAATGTTCTTCATGTCTTTTATTCCAAGATAGAAATAATCTTGGCTGGTTTTAGGCAACTTATTATTTGCAGGTGAGTTTGAAATTGCTGCTCTTTGACCACAGTAAAACAGCATAATAAAGAATATATCGATACCTGTCTCTAGAATACCTGACAGGCTGTTGCTCATGCCATCAGATTAAATTGAAGGATGATGGCTGCTTTCAGAAAAATTACAATCCTCTTGTACAAATTTGCTAAAGCAAGCTATAGAATCAGATGGTTGCCTTGAATCAACAGAGCCTGAAAGTCACCCAGATGAGAGCAAGAACAGAAAATCTTCTGAACCTCACCATAATCATAGTATAGGAACAGAAGTGTCTGGAATTGGGTTTCATGAACTCAAATGATACAAATGATTAAGAAATGCTAGAGAGACTTAATATTTGGGTAAGAGTCTATCAGAGCATGAGGAGATCAGAATCCCCCCCTAATTCACTTAGCCTGGAGGAGAGAAAGGATTTGGGCATCCTCCATCATTCTGTTCAGGGCACAAGTGATTGCACAGCGGTAGGGCGTTTGCCTTGCAGGGGTCAACCCTGGTTGGAATCCCCGCATTCCATATGGTCCCCATAGCCTGTTAAGGAGCGATTTCTGAGCATAGAGCCAGGAGTAATCCCTGGGTACTGCCCGATGTGACCCAAACCCATACCCCCAAAAGAGGAATCCTGTTCATAGATGCATCTTATACAGCTTTTAGCCTACAGAAGGCAGTTCAAGGGCATGTTGGCCACAGTAAGTGATGCTTGAGACAGTCCTTGTTATTGGAAATACTGTCTTGTACCTTTGTAGAAAATTGAGCAAGTTATTCAAGTGTTGCAAGAATTCTGGTGTCCAGGACTTTGGCAGAGTGAGTGAAGACACCTTCCTCCTGCCCACAGACTTCTCAAACTTCCAGAAGGCATGGCCACAGTGACTGAAACCACTCCCCACAAATGCTGCATTATCACCCACAGATCTCGGAATTCCTGGACCATAAAGCTACTTGACTTTTGCAAATTTTTTTCTCTTTTCTCTCTATTTATTTATTTATTTATTTATTTATCTATTTTTGGGTTACACCAGGCGGTACTCAAGGGTTTCTCCTGGCTATGCACTCAGAAATTATTCCTGGCAAGCTCTGGGATCCATATAGGATGCTGGGGATTGAACCTGGGTCTGTCCTGATTCGTCCATATGCAAGGCAAACACTCTACCTCTGTGCCTTTACTCAGGCCTTTGACAATTGAAAAATTTTCAATACTGTCATCCCAGTAGGAACACATCAATTTAGTTGTCAACTACTGTTCAGCATAAGGCTAATAACAGAGAAATCAACTAGCAACAGATAGTTTTGACAATGATTTAATAACCTCATTGTGAGCTGTAATAATTTTCACAAATTTTCTTTTTACGGTACATTTTTTAAAATAATTTCATTATCACTTAAAAACTGATCATTTATTTTACATATTGAATCATCTTTGCACTCTTGTTTGGTTAAAGTTCAATTTGTATTGGTTGTCAGTTAAGCTTCTGTATTTACATTTGTAAGTCAAACAAACCTGTAATTTTATCTTCTTAATCATATTTGTATCTGATATTAAAACCAGATCTTGCGGCCAGAGCAATAATACAGTGGTAGGGTTTTTGCTTTGCACACAATCACCCGGGGTGGGGAGTTGATTCCTGGCATCTCCTATGAGCCCCCTAATCTGGCCAGAGCAATTTCTGAGTGCAGAGTTCAGATTAAACCCTGAGCATCACCAAAAACAAACAAAAAGATTACACTGCTCTCAAAAAATGAAGGAAAAAAAGAAGAGTGCAAGTGATTGAAGGCTAGAGAAGTAGTACAGAATGTCGGGTGTTTGTCTTGCTTGCAGTCAACCTGGGTTCAATCCTCAGCAATCCATATGGTTACCCAAGCCCACCAGGGTAATTCTTGAGTTCACAGATAAGCATACCCCTGTATAATACTGCCAAAATAAAACAAGACAAATGGAAAAAAAAGAGAGAAAGTGTTTAAAAGAAGATTCTTGGAGGAATCCGGGCTATTTTTATAGGCACTGTAAAGAGCCCTACAAATTATGTGCTGAATTCCACATTAAAATAAGAGGAAAAAATATATTGTGGGCTGTGGCCAATGGCTACTCAGCTTAGGTTAAGAACCAGGTCATTTTAGAACTAGAGGGAACTCTCCAAATGTTATTCCTAAGAAAATGAGAACATTTGACATTTTTCAATTTTCTCTCTTCCACAGTTGTTGATGACTACAAAAGTAGTTTATTAAATGTAATTGGCAATTCAAATTGTCTCTCAAATGTGTTGTGTGTCTGTGTAACATTTAGTACCAGTCACCTTTGCTAGTGGTCTTCCTCTTTAAATAATTGGGCTTTATTATAACTCCCTTAAAAAGGAAAAAATGGCAGAAATACAATTTTTTGATGACACTTTTGCTCAATTAATTGATAGTAGATAAATTGTCATTTTTAAGTACAGAACCAAATGCTGAGAATAAAAAAATAGTCAATATTAGTATAGTCTTATTTTTGCAAACAAGAATAGTGAATCCCATGGCTGCTTTTATTTAATCATTTTGTTTTGTTTTGGGGGGCACACCAGGCAGTGCTCAGGGTTTTACTCTGGCTCTACACTGAGAAATCACTTCTGGCAATCTCAGGGAGCCATATGGGATGCTGGGAATTGAGCCTAGGATGTACTGCATGCAAAGCAAGTGCTCTGCCTGTTGTAATCTCCCTGGCCCCTCAAATTAAAAAGATTACTTCATAGCAAATGATGAAATAATTCAACAAAATCGAAATCCTAAATATAAAATAAAAAAATAGAAATCCTACTAAATATGTGATACTTGCATTTGATATAGTATTTTGTTTTTGTTTTCGTTTGGGGGCTACACCCCTAAAGAGCTCAGGGGTAACTCCTGGATCTGCACTCAGAAATAGCTCCTGGCAGGCTCAGGAGACCATATGGGATCAAACCACCCTCTTTCCTGGGTCAACTGCATGCAAGGCAAGCACCCTACTGCTGTGCTATCTCTCCGGCCCCTAAAAGACCATTGTTTATTCTTTTTCCTTTTATGTTCTATTTTATTTATTATAAATAAATTCTTCAATTGAGTCACCATGAGATACACAGTTACAAAGTTGTTCATGATTGTCAGTCATCCAATGTACAATACCCTTCACCAGTGCACATTCCTGCCACCAACGTCCCCAGTTACCCTCCAGCCATCCACCTGCCCTTTCCCTACTTGCCTCTGTGCCAGACATTTTATTCTCTCACTCTTTCTCTTTTCCTTTTAGACACTGTGGTTTGCAATATTGTTACTAAAGGGGTGTCATGCCTTTCACTTTATCTCCTTTCAGCACCCATATCTTGTCCAGAATGATCACTTCCCACTCTCATTGTCATAGCAAAAGCACCATTTTTGCTAAACAGAGACATTAAAAAATATTTATAAAGGGGCTGGAGTGATAGTGAAGTGGTAGGATGTTTGCCTTGCACTTGGCTGACTCAGGACAGACCTCGGTTCGATTCCTGGCATCCCATATGGTTCCGCAAAGCCAGGAGGAATTTCTGAGCGCATAGCTGGAGTAACCCCTGAGGTCACAGGATGTGGCCCAAAACCCCCAAATAGATATATTTATAAAAAGGTGTTCTCAAGGCAAGTATTTACTTTACATGGTTATGGTAAATTAGCCTCCTTTTTTCGGGGATGGAGTCACACCCACCAGTGCTCAGGCCTTATTCTTTGCTCTGCACTCAGGGAGCTGTGCTCGAGGTACCAGAAGGGGTACTAGAAATTAAACCCAGATTGGGACCAGAGAGATAGCAAGGAGGCAAGGCGTTTGCCTTTCATGTAGAAGGCCGATGATTCGAATCCCGGTATCCCATGTGGTCCCCTGAGACTGCCAGTAGCCATTTCTGAGTATAGAGCCAGGAGGAACACCTGAGGACTGCCAGATATGATCCCTTTCCCCC
Source organism: Crocidura indochinensis (assembly GCA_004027635.1). Taxonomy (NCBI): domain Eukaryota; kingdom Metazoa; phylum Chordata; class Mammalia; order Eulipotyphla; family Soricidae; genus Crocidura; species Crocidura indochinensis. The sequence goes on along the minus strand of PVKC010013660.1, from coordinate 8,253 downwards.
CAAAATAAAAATAAATTAAACTCAGATCAGTCACATGCAAGTTCCCTACATGCTGTATAGCTCTCCAGCCCCTAAGGCTCCTTTCACAGCTAATGCTGGGAAGTTAATTAAAATCCAGGCCATAGCACACATAGGGTCCCTATACTTTTGCTTGAAATATATTAGGGGCCCAGGAGATAGCATGGAGGTAAGGCGTTTGCCTTTCATACAAAAGGTCATTGGTTCGAATCCCGGTGCCCCATATGGTCCCCGTGCCTGCCAGGAGCAATTTCTGAGCATGGAGCCAGGAGTAACCCCTGAGCACTGCCGGGTGTGACCCAAAAACCAAAAAAAAAAAAAAAAAAAACAATAAAAAAAGAAATATGAATTGATCATATATGGACCACAAAGAAAGTAACAGAACAGAGAGATAATACATAAGTTAAGGCACGTGACTTTAGGTGCTGAAAGCAAGGCATTTGCCTTGCAAACAGCCAACACAGGACAGACCCTAGTTGAATCCCGGTATTCCATAGGATCCCCTGTGCATGCCAAGTGGGACTTCTGAGCGCAGAGCCTGGAGTAACCCCTGAGTACCGCCAAGTGTGAACAAAAAACAACGACAACAACAATGTACTTGACTTTGTCGTGGCCTCCAACCAATTTCGAATCCTCAGATCACTTAGGGACCCCAAAATATCCATGAGCAGAGCCAGGCATGCCACAGTAGAAACAGACCTTCTCTCAATAAAATGAATGTTGACACAATGCAAACTAATTTTGTTTGTAAAAGAAAAAAAAATCCAGCTTCCAGTACTCTCTTTTACTTGATTTGATTTTACGGCCACAGTAGAGGGGTCAGGGGGTCCTATGTGGTGCTAGATATCAAACCCAGGTCAGTTGTGTGCAAAGCAATTGCTCTCCCCATTGTACCATCTCTGTGACTCCATGGTACTCTATTATCATGCTCAATACTGGCTCAAGAAGACTTTA
>PVKC010013659.1:0-22793 GCA_004027635.1 Crocidura indochinensis | reverse complement strand
GAAACTTGTAAACAAAAGCAGCTAAGAAGCTTGGATTTGTGTGCTTTTTAAACTGTGCTGTGCCAGCCTAGGAGCAAAATAGAACTATTTTACTCAGATAAAACAGGGTGGGTAAAAAAGAGCATCCTTAAGTAAAAACTGAGTAAATTATTAAATGAGGGTTATATATTAACTAGGGATTTTACATAGAGCTGAGACAATTGAGGTTCTTACTTCCATTGAAACCTTATTCAAAACTAATGGGCGTGGGGTTGTAGCAATGGCGCAGCAGTTGGGCATTTGACTTGCACGTGACTGACCTAGGAAGGACCGTGGTTCAATCACTTGACAATCCATATAGTCCCCCGAGCCTGCCAAGAGCGATTTCTGAGTGCATAGTCAGGAGTAACCCCTGAGAATCACCGGGTGTGGTCCAAAAACAAAACAAACAAACAAAATGTGGATGGGTAAATTCTCTTTGGAAATTGCTTGAATCATTTTTATCCTAATATTTGAGTTATTAATAAGAAATGAATGTAGAAATATATCAATTTTATCTATAGTACATCATTAAAATAGGTCTTATTTTTAATAATTTATACTAATTCAATGTGTTGAATTAAATTCCAAGATAACAATAAGACTTATTCAAATTACCTATGTCCTTTAATTATTGCAATGTTAGACTTCACTGGCAAAAAATAAAATTTTATTTTTTATTTATTTATTTTTTATTTTTATTTATGAGAACAAAGATGCAAAGAAAGAGGACAAGGCAAAGTTACAGTGGATGGACAATCACACATAGGCAGAGTGCATGGCTGGTGTTGGTTTCAAAGTCTCTGGGTGCCCAATCACCCGCTTCGACTGGCCCCATGTGGGTCGGATCAGGCCATCTTACCAGTGGCGCTGGTCCCAAGGTTTCTTGTTCAGAGCAGCTCTGCAGGAGAGAAGCAGAGGAAAGGAAGAACACCTGGTTGGTCTTGGTTTTAAAGTCTCTGGGTGCCCAATCGCCAGGTTCAACTGGCCCCATGTGGGTCGGATGAGGCCATCTTACCAGCAGCGCTGGTCCCGAGGTTTCTTGTTCAGAGTGGCTCAGCAGGAGAGAAGCAGAGGAAAGGCAGAGCGCCTGGTTGGTCTTGGTTTTAAAGTCTCCGGGTGCCCAATCGCCTGGTTCGACTGGCCCCACGTGGGTCGGATGAGGTCATCTTACCAGCGGCGTTGGTCCCGAGGTTTCTTGTTCAGAGCAGCTCGGCAGGAGAGAAGAAAAAATAAAATTTTACTAGTTAGTTTTTTATGCTATTTATACTTATGTAGTAAATATAATACATATATTATGTATTAATGCTAATTACATTAAATATTTAATATTTATCACACACATTCTAGTGTTATATTTGTACATATCTTTCAATATAATGACATTTTAGTCAAGCCTATCTAATAATAAAAATGCTTATGTAACAAGTTTTAATGTAATATTTTGTCCTCTTAAGTAAAAATCTTTAGTGAAATATAATTAGCCAGGCTTTTTATGTAAGCCTGATTCGTATGCAATAAAATGTTGATTAAAAACATATGGCTTATTTATTTTGACATATTTATCCAATGGACAACCACTAGCCCAGTGAAATATAGTATACTCTCAACCATTTCATAATTTATTTTTTGTCAATTTATCCATTTTGATTAAGCCAAAATGAATGTTTCAAATATATACATACTACTCTATTTGATACAATCATGTAAAAGTTAGAAAATATAACATGTATTATCTTGTTTTTGAACATCTTCACTCAAAATAATGCTTTTCAATTTTATTAATATTTCATAAATTAGTTTAAATTTATTGTCAAGATATATTTAAATTTTTCCAGATAATTTAAAAGCTCTTTTTCAATTGTTCTGTTGATGATTTTTTAATTTTTTACTGTTTTTAGCTACAGTAAGAATACTAGATTGCCACCTCCCAGTTAGAGGGGGAAATAAGGGAAGTACCAAGACCAAACAAGTATAAGACCACTAAGCTGTAAGCTAGGCACAGAGGAGACCACCTATTCTAGCAGCCTCAAGGGAGAGGGAGGTGGATATGGGTGGTAGGATGGGAATGGAGGTGGAAGAAGGACAATTTGATATGGGAATCCCCCTGATTTTATGTTAATATGTACTTAAAATATTATTGTCAACAATATACAAAAAAATAAATATATATATATATATATATATATTAAAAAAAAGAATACTAGATTGTTATCTTGAACTTTGTATGTATATAAAATATTTTTATAATTACTTGACTTGAAAGTCATCATTATAAAGGAAACATATTACTTCCATTCCAGAACTGGCAAAGGAGAGAAAACAAAACAGGCATAAAATAGATTTTACAAAGAACAAACAAGTTAGAGAAATAATATGGCTATTGCTAACAAGGGAAATTTGAGATGTTATTTTGTTTTAAAGAAAATTAGAAATACTATGGATTGGTTATTATTAAGAAGTACATAGAATAGAGCTATTTTTCACATAAAATGTAAGTACAGTAATCAAACTGGAGATAAACAGCAGAACTATCTCAGGTCTGATGATCACCTACTCTTTACATGAACTACAGACATTTTGATCACGCTTTCTTGTACCCTACTAGAGCCTAATAGTGTTATTAGTTTAAATAACTCTCAATGGTGATATGTTTGGGAGATCCCTTAAATCTTATATACTGTCAATAAAGTCAGTAATGTTCATATTGCTTCTATAGTTTATTTGGTTTTATAGTTTTAGCAGTTTAACGATGTTTTCATTAATAAGTACTATATTGTAAACAAAAAAGTTTAATACTTAAAATATTGAGTACACCTAATCAAAACATGATGTATATATTAAAAACTATTACTTTCAGTCTGATCAGAATATATGTCTTGGGAACTGACAGAACATTTGAAAGAAGATAGACAGGTCATATGAGTTATTTTGTTACCAATAAATTATGCATTAGTAATTTATTCCCAATATAATGACTGCTTTACTTTTAAATAAAATTCTGAGGCCAGAAAAAATTAAAATATTTAATTTTTTAAAATTAATTAAAATAAAAAAATTTAATTAAAAATAAAAATATTAAAAACATTAAACAGAGGGTACCACATTTGCTTTGCTTGCAGCCAACTTGGGTACAATTCCCAGTATCCTATATGGTCCTCCAAACTGCCAGAATGAATTTTGAGTACAGAACCAAGAGTAACCCCTGAACACAGCCATGTGTTAAAATAAAATAATTTTAAAAATTGTTCTGAATCTTTAAGTATTTCTATAACCATTTTATATTATCAACCTTTATTAGTCTTGCACATAAAATCATAGCTTTTTAGCCATAAACACATTTTAATTCTCAAATGTGTTATTTATTAAGAACACATACACACACACATGCACACACACACACACACACACACATATATAATATTCTTGGGTACATTTTGAAACTATCTGTGATGTTGCTAAAAATCTAATCCTGTATTAATCCTGTAAGTATTTCACTTAATATTACATACATTCTCAAAATACTCTTTCGACTTCCTTTTGAGATCTTGTTCTCTCCATCTCTCTTCTCTCCATCTTTTTCCCCTTCTCACTCCTTAACTCTGCCTCTTTTTCCTTGTTTTACCTATTTTGTCATTTTCTCTTTTCTCTTCCTCCCTTCCTTCCTTCCTTCCTTCCTTCTTTCCTTCCTTCCTTCCTTCCTTCCTTCCTTCCTTCCTTCCTTCCTTCCTTCCTTCCTTCCTTCCTTCCTTCCTTCCTTTCTTCCTTTCCTCCTTCCTTCCCTCCTCCTTCCTTCCTTCCTTCCTTCCTTCTTTCCTTCCTTCCTTCCTTCATTCCCTCCTTCCTTCCTTTCAGTTTTTTTTTTAATTATGATGAGTTTGTGCCACACCTGGCTCTGTCAGCACCTGACTTTATGCTCAGGGTTTATTACTGGCAATGTTTGGCGGCCATTTGTGGAACCAGAGATCAAACCACGGTTACCCATATGCATACTATCAAACCCTTATACTCTTTTTCTCTCCCTGACTCCAGAGATTTATGATCATTTTAAATAGCTACCACCAAGTAATAGATATATTGAAATATGTATCAAAGTATATTTAATACTTCTCTGTTTAGAAGTTTTCCCTATTAATCATCTCAACATGCCAACCAATTTTAATAAACTTTTAGTCTTAGCATTCAACAAAATGTATGTCACAGAGTGCTATGATTTCAAACTACTTTTATGATGACTTATCTAAAAAGACTTGCAGATATAGTAACATAATACAACATAGCAAATGTATATTATTTTTATTCTATAGAGCAAAGTAATGAGAAGTTTGTTTAATGTGTTTGAATACATGCCCTCTACTATATTTAGTCACTATTAAACAGTTAGACTTTAAAATAATCCTCCATAGAGAAGATAAATAGGACAGTGTGAGACTCCTGGAGGGCACTCTGGTGCCATAAAATAGATTAAATGAGAGAAAAACTTTCAAAGAATGTAGAAGGTGAAGGACAGAAGCAAGTTTCATAAAGGAAAAGTGTTTTAGTTTTTTCCTCACAATATGTTCCCTGGAGACAACAGAAATCTGAAGCTTGATCTATGTATTAGAGAGAAAGAAATAGAAACTGTTCACTCAGGGGAAGGCAGCTATAAACCAATAAATTGGAGATGTTTATTTTAACACATTTTCTATCTTTTTTGTTGGCATTTGATTTTTACTCTGATATTAAAATAGTAGTTCACAACCTTCAGCAGCTAACCTCAAATTAGAGGAATGGGGGTAGGGGTAAACAAAGTTGCTTATTGATTGTAGTTGGAAACTGAGGTCAAACAACTTCGTATCATAAAAATAAGTTTTCAACAGTGTGCCTTAATTGTTGTCTTTCACTTGTCCTGTGAAATAGGTAATAGGATTTGAAACTAAGTTTAGGATAACAAGTATGAAATCAATGGAAGGAGGCAAATGACAAATTAAAACTATGTTTTTGCTTTAAGTACAATGTAACAGGCTTAAAGACGATAAGTTGTTCTCACGTACTTAAGGACCATGTGAAATAATGTTGCTCTGTTGTTGGCTCTGTGACCTTTTGTGAACATGACCCTGTTTTATGTGTCAAATGTTCAATGGCTGGTGGAAAATGAAAGAATTTGTTATGGTTACGGTAATTTGTTTTATTCCTCTGAAGTATTACTCTTTAAATAAACCTGCATGCTTTATATAAAAATGTAAATAGTAGCCATAGTATTTAAATACAAAGAAGTCAGTAGAAATTCAACTTTTCATAGCTTAGTTTCTATATATTATACATATAGACACTTGTAATGTATCTCTATGACTCCGTGACCAATATAAATGTGTGGGCCTATACACATATTTTGGTCTAAATTAAGATTATAAAATGCTTTTTATAAATTTAAATGATATTTTGTATTTGCAAAAGTTGTGAAAGTTATTGAAAGGAAGTAAAATAAGTGATTACCATATCTTTAAGTTCATGTACAAAATGTGTCACAGTTATATTTGTGTTTGAACCGGTGACATTCCTGGCTTTGCGCTCAGAAATCACTCCTGGCTTGGGGACCATACAGGAGGTTATGGATAGAACCTGGCCAGGACCGACCTGGGTCAACCGCACTCAAGGCAAATGCCCTACCACTGTGCTATCACTCCGGCCCCAATCATGATTATTTTTAACTTATTTATTTGGATGATGCTCCCAAGCAGCTCTCAGAAATTCTGAGGACCACTCCCACGAATACTTAGTTAACTGGGATGGGTATTGAAATTGATTGATGATTAGATGTTGCTGGAGCTTAGTGATGATTAAGTTTCCTTTATTGATTTATATAGGTAGTGCTTGAGAATGGGGATATTTGATTTCAGGCTCAAATCTGAGTTATCTTATAAACTACCTTCCTAGACTTCTGACTGAAATATAAATATTTATATCGTGAATTATGATTTTTCTAACATCAGATTTTTTATGAAAGTTATTTTCAATTTTTATAACAACTCACTTTTATTTGGAGATTAGTATATATTTTTTAATTATTTATTTATTTATTTTGGGATGAGATGTGCAGAGTCACTCCCAGTGGTGCTTTGGAGGACCTACTGGGGTTCAAGCTCAAGCATTGCGTTCAAAGCAGTCACTTAGCTCATTGAGCTATCTCTTCATTCCTCAGTGTTCTCTTGGTTTAAGCTGTTTTGTTAAGCATATTGCAATTGTGCCTATTCACATTCTTTGGAGATTAGTAATATTGATATCACCATTGTAAGTTGAGCTAGTAATGCTTTATATAATTTACTTTACAAGTTCTATTAGTACATGTTAATACAGCATACATACCACCAAAGTATCAACATCTCTCCCCCACTTACCTATCTCCATAGGAGCCTCTCCTATACCATAAACTGAAAATCACTCCCTCAGTGTATTTTCAGTCATGTGTCAGAGGCTAGTGGTTGTTTGTAGTGGATACTTTTTTTGTTATGTTATATATGTCATATGTGAGTGAGAACATAATTCTATTAGAGATTTTCTCAATCTTCAAAATTACACACAAATATCCCCTAAAAATACTCCCATTTTAAACAAGTCTAAATTTATAATGCCTAGATTTTTTTTATCTGCAAAGCTGAAATATAATAATCTCTAAATCATACTGTTGTTTATAAAAGTTAAATTCTTAATAACTGTCTAAAATTAAAATATTTTACTAAAGTCACTTCTCAACAAACATTTTAAAATACACTCTGGGGCCAGGCGGTGGCACTGGAGTAAGGTGCCTGCGCTAACCTAGGATGGACCGCTGTTCGATCCCCCGGTTCTCCATATGGTCCCCCGTGTCTGCCAGGAGCGACTTCTGAGCAAATAGCCAGGAGTAACCCCTGAGCATCACCGGGTGTGCCCCCCCAAAAAAAAATTACTAAAAATACACTTTAATATGGCTATTACTGAAAGAAATATTATATTTATCTATGGTTAATGTAATTTATTTTGGTATGTCTTATACTTTAATATGTTGCAACTTTCACTTCAATTTATTTTCAATTTTACTTCAATTAATCATATTAATCCAGCTTCTTCTTTTATCAGTTTCTCTCCATACATGTGTTATATGTTTATTTATGCATATGTATATATGCATATTTATTTATTTAGTTCTGTTGTGTTAGTAGTACATTTATATGAATCTGATTGCTGCTTAAATAGTTCAAAAATTTTCTAGGACATTAATTATATTGAAAACATACATTAGTATACGACATTTGTTGTTTCCTTTCCTATATTCCTTATGAACATTATTTATTCAAACAGATTCAAACAAAACATATTTTTACCAAATTAGAGCAATATGTCATCTTATTTTAATCCTAAATTATTTTAATTTAAGATACAGAAATATTAACTGAATGAGTCAATGCAATTCATAAAAAATAGTTACCTATAAGGATGGGATCTAGAAAAGTGACCACTTTTTGGGCTGGAGAGATTAAGTGGCTGGGCACTTTCCTTGCAAGCATCAGACTATGGTTGAGTCCTAGTATTACATAGCATTCCCTGAGCCCTTCCAGAAGTTATCACTGAGTAGTCACAAACAGGCCAAAAGACAGTGGAGTGCGGTCCAGAAACACAAATAGCAGCATTAACAACACACAAAAATAACTCTATTTTATAATCCTCACCACAAAATTATGAAGAAAAATAGCTAAAGGGTAGATATATATTATATAGTCCATATAATATATATTAAAAAATAGTTAAAATCTGGGGCCAGAGCAGTGGTGCAAGCAGTAAGGCATTTGTCTTGCAAGGAAAACCTAGGAGGGACCATGGTTCCATCCACCAGCAACCCATATGGTCCTTCAATCCCAGAGCGATTTCTGAGCACATAGACAGGAGTAACCCCTGAGTGTCACCGGGTGTGGCCCCAAAAAGAAAAAAAAAATTAAAATGTGATATATTAATCACCCAGTCTATTTGAAGCATAGAGTTTTTTAATTTTGTGTTGGGCCCAAGAGATTGTACCTAAGGTTGGGCACTTACCTGGCAGATGTCTAACTTGGCTTCAATTTATTTAGAGCCTTTTGCTTTTATTTCTAGGAATTCACATTTTCTCCACATTTTGGTCTGGAGTAGTATAATACGCAGTAGAATGTTTGCCTTGCATATGACTGACCAGGGTTCAATTCCTGCTATCCTGTATGGTCATCTGAGACTATCAGAGTGATTTCTAAGTGTAATCACAAGTAACCCAGAGCACTGCTGAGTGTGGCCTTAAACAAACAAAACAGATTTTCACCAAATTAGAGCAATATGTAATTTTATTTTAATCCTATATCATTTTAATTTAAGAATTTCTACATGACTGATTTGCCTACATCTACATTCTAATAATTATTAATTATATCAATAAAATGAATTTTTATATAATTTTATATAGTTATGAAAGGCTGTATAGTAATTGCAGAGAAGCCTCCTAACAACCAGTCAACTCAAGGTATCTGTCTCAGTAGTAGTCAACTAAGGTTGACTGGATCTTCATCAGAATCTATTTTATCAAAGTTTATAATCATTTTCAAAATCAAATTGCTATTAATTTTTATATTTATAAATATACAAATGAACATTACATTTGTACAAATGTACAAAATGAACTTTACATTTTTGAATTGTGCATCATTTGGGTGTCTTTAGAACACTAATACACATGAATATTACTGTTATAAATGCTTGGTAGCCATTTTATGAAAAATCTTTCTGTTTATAAATTTGCATTAAATTCTGTTCAGTATAACAATTTAGCCAACTACTCATGGAGTGTTAAAACATACAACCTTAGACATATTTACTGTATTGCTTCATATACATTTTTATTCTCACCAATTAAATACTCAAACCTTTTATTTAATGAAATTTACTAGGTAGGATCAAGTGGGTAATTTCCAGTCTCCTCATGATGGAAATCAGAATATACAATGGAATATGGGGCCTATGAAACTTAGAAAACAGTCTATATGTAATGGTCTGTAGGCATTAGGCAGTCAAACACTATAATCATGATTAATTGCTAACCAACTACCAAAGGGAGACCCAGATGCATTTAAATACAAACTTCAGCTCAGCATGATACATAAATTTAAAGCTCTCGTCTTTTTTATTAGTATATCTATTAAAATAACATACGGTGGTTGTCTAAAGGCATTAAATACCTTCCAGGATACAGAAACAAGTTATAATCTCATTAATAGAGCACTTGTGTATTTTTAAATGAGCTCTGCTATTACCAGCTTTGTTAAGGAAAATAGTGTTAAGAAGTAAAAGTAGAATAAAAAAAGAACTTTGACTAGCTTCTCTGGGTCCTGATTCATACAGAAAATCTTTGCAATAGATGGACCAATTATTGATTTATTAGTCACAAAAATAAAGTTTCCAGTGCTCACCCATCATCATATTGGATCCTCTAAATACAAAAGAGCTTCTGAGAAGTCTTACTTTTGTTTTGGACATGGGAAAGAAAGGAATAGGATTTACTACTATTGTTTGTTTGGGGCTATGTATGGCAGTGCTCAGAGGACTGTATGTGACACTAGAAATAGAACCATGGTTGGCTACATGCAACCATGTGATATCTCTTTAATAAATAAATAAAATATAAATAAAATATTTATAAATATAAATAAAAATGTTTAATACATAGTCTTCTACAAAGATGACGGGGACAAAAGAAAACAATGAAAATTATCAGTGCAATGAAACATGATCAAATTCATATTTCTGCTATTAATTGATTATTTCATTATATATTTTACATCTCAAGGGCATAAGACCACATCTCTCCATAGTATCATAATTTTTATGAAAAGTCTTATAACAAGACTTTATATTGTGATATGAATTTTATGAAACATTCATTCTGATGTTTTTCATATCCTAATCTCAATTTAGTGCTCCATTTAGTGAGCTAATAATACTTATATAATGAGATAATAATAAATTCATACATTCTAGAGTGAATCTTGAGGATTAATCATTTTTGAGAATTAATCAGTCTCTTTGTCTCAAATAGAGATATGTTTTTAAAAATAATGAAGAGACATTTAAAAAATTAATATGGGTTAAATATATATTTGCTGCATATATATTAATGTGTCAATATTCATAATATTTATAGATACTTTTTCATGCTTAGGAGGTAGAAATGAGACTCAAAATATGAACTTATTTTGCAAGGACTGCTTTTCTGTCTGCTTTATGAATTGAACATTTGGTTTGTTTACATTTACAAGTTTTGTTCATAACACCTTACATCACATTTTGTGGTAGTTTCAAAGATGAGTTTTGCATGAAATGCTCCTTTTTTATCACTTTTATACAAACTCGGGCTCTTTTCTTCATTCTGAAAAGGATATTGTCTTCTTTTTATTGCTATATGTGGTGTTTAATGTTGGCTTTAATGAAAAATATTTTGCATGAAAAGATGGAAATAGTTTTTGTGTAGTGTCTGAATTTTTATCTAGATTTTAGGTAGTACTGTAATATTCTTTATAAAGACTAACAGCATCTTATTTATTTATTTATTTAGTTTGGATTTTGGGCTACACCTGGTGACGCTCAGGGATTACTCCTGGCTATGCACTCATAAATTACTCCTGGCTTGGTGAATGGACAGTATGGAACGAAGGAGGATTGATACTGCTACTGCTGCCCCACTGCTCCAGCTCCAACATTTAAAAATTTTTTGTTTGTTTATTTGTTTTTGGGTCACACCCTGCAGTGCTCAGGGACTACTTCTGACTCTACACTCAGAAATCGCTCCTGGCAGGCTCGGGGGACCATATGGGATGCTGGGATTTGAACCACCATCTTTCTGCATTCAAGGCAAACGCCTTACCTCCACGCTATCTCTCTGGCCCAGCATTAAAATTTTAATGTGGATAAATTTATAGTGTTGCCAAAACTTTTTCAATTATGTTGGAAAAATAAAAGTTCTATAGAACATCATAATATTTAAATATTATTAAGAAATGTATATTAATGAAAATGTATAATGCTACATGGGGATTTGAAATAATATAATTATTTTATAAATTCACTGTACCTTGAAAAGAATTGCCATAATTCCACTATTGAGAATGTTTTTTAACAATATCAGTTTACAAAACTAGTTGGGAATTCAGTTAGTTTATTGAAATGTTGAGTTTTATAATTTACCAGATCCTAAATAATAAACCTAAATAATACTGATTCCAAAAGAGCTGACAACATAGATAACAAAGCTCACTAGAATACATTATTAATGGAGATTTAACACCTTGCATTCATTGCTATGATTAATATGACCAATATCATGTCCATTATAAAACAAATTTTTACAATTAATGTTTTTTTTTGTTTGTTTGTTTTTGGTTTTGGGTCACACCCAGTGACGCTCAGGGCCATGTGGTCAAAAATCGCTCCTGGCTTGGGGATCATATGGGACGCCAGTGAATCGAACCACGGTCTATCCTAGGCTGGTGCACACCGGGCAGACCTTATGTCTTGTGCCACAGCTCTGGCCCCACCATTTATGTATGTATGTATGTATGTATGTATGTATGTATGTATGTATGTATGTATGTAGTTTTTGTTCACACCCGGCAGAGCTCAGGGCTTACTCCTGGCTCTATGCTCAGAGATCATCCCTGGCAGGCACGGGGGACCATATCGGATGCCAGGATTTGAACCACCGTCCTTCTGCATGAAAGGCAAAAGCCTTATATACATGCTATCTCTCCCGTCCCATATATTTATTTTTAATTAAGCTAGTTCTCCTTTAAAATACTGATTATGTTTTAGGATTATAAATTTGCATCTTTTCAAAATATATATTGTTATACTATACATGCTTTTTACATATATCCACTAAAGTTAATTAGACCTTTTATTCAAAAAGTCTAAAAGGTGTTTTTTAAATATATTTTATTTAAACAACTTGATTACATACATGATTGTGTTTGGGTTTCAGTCATATAAAGAACACCACCCATCACCAGTGCAACGTTCCCATCACCAATGTCTCAAATCTCCCTCCTCCCCACCCAACCCCCGCCTGTACTCTAGACAGGCTTTCCGTTTCCCTCTTACATTCTCATTATTAGGACAGTTCAAAATGTAGTTATTTCTCTAACTAAACTCATCACTCTTTGTGGTAAGCTTCATGAGGTGAGTTGAAACTTCCAGCTCTTTTCTCTTTTGTGTCTGAAAATTATTATTGCAAGAATGTCTTTCATTTTTCTTAAAACCCATAGATGAGTGAGACCATTCTGCATTTTTCTCTCTCTCTCTGACTTATTTCACTCAACATGATAGATTCCATGTACATCCATGTATAGGAAAATTTCATGACTTCTCTCTCCTGAAAGCTGCATTATATTCCATTGTGTATATGTACCACAGTTTCTTTAGCCATTCGTCTGTTGAAGGGCATCTTGGTTGTTTCCAGAGTCTTGCTTTGGTAAATAGTGCTGCATGAATATAGGAGTAAGGAAGGGGTTTTATATTGTATTTTTGTGTTCCTAGGGTATATTTGTTTTGATTCCTGTTCTCCTCCTTTGCTTTGTCTATATGTTCAATTAAGATTGATATTATTGATAATCTGAATTTTCCTTCTGAGAAATTCTCCAAGTTGGCACTCTTAGTTTGGCATTGTCTAAGTTATTGCAGGAATAAGATTTCATTTTTTTCTCAGTTAAATGGCATCCTACCATTCACTTATAATTCACCTATTCATCTTGTTAATCAATTCATCTATCATTTGGGCAGTTTGTTTTTTTCCCTTTTTTATAAAAAGTGCTTCAGTAATCATCAGTGTACATATATTTATCAGACATTTCAAGAGTGATATATTCCATTCAGTAATGATTATTTAAATATCAAATAAATATATAACATATTCAGTATTCTTATTTTTAAAATATATTTAGCAACTCAAGCATAAAACTTTGGGATTTACAAAGTACAACAATGAGAGGCCTGAGTTATAGTACACTGAGAATGACACTTGTCTCCATATGACCAACCCAGGTCAGATTCTGAACCTGTCAGGAGTGATCTCTGAGCTCAGCCAGGCAAGAGTAAGCTTTGAATATCTGATCAGCAATTGGTGTGACCTAAAAACTGAAAAATAAAGATGCCTAGCAATGCAAATTTTAGTTGTATATCATAGATTTAAAGGTATCCAAAGAATAATATAGTAATCATTTAAAAATTAAAAGGTAATTGTTCAACATAAAAATAGTACAGGATTATGTGGCTGGAGAGATAGCACAGCAGTAGGGCTTTTGCCTTGCACACTGCCGATCCAGGATGAATGGTGGTTCAAATCCCGCATCCCATATGGTACTCCGAGCCTGCCAGGAATGATTTCTGAGCACAGAGCCAGGAGTAACCCCTGAACACTGAGCGCTGCCTGGTGTGACCCAAAACCAAAAAAAAGTACAGGATTATACCTGTATGTCATCTTATCTTATCAAAATGAGTTTGAAATAGTGAAAATGATGCTGTATTTATTTCTAGTTTAAAAAAAAAGCTTGTAATGAGGTTTGACTTCATGTTTTAAAAATTATTCTATATTTGCTACATAAAATTTCATCTCCTTTAATTGTTAATAAATAAACAATTTCATATGCTAATTTGCAAGAGTATTAATTACTTTTTAAATCTTTCTAGTGACTTTTGAAATTGAGAAAAAATTCAATCTCAAAAAAAGTTTTGAATAAATGTACTCATTTTGTCCTTGCCCAAAGAAAGAATGTCTAGATAATAGTCTTTGTCTTGCTTCAAAAAATTTTGACAAAAATGTTATTTAATCTTTAATGTACAGTGAATTATAAAAATTAATAATGTACACAATATTAATAATAAATAATAAAATGAACGTACTAATAGAAATTATTATAACTATCTAAGCTATTTCCTACACATGTCCCAATCTGATCAGTAAGAACACTCAGTATTCAGTAAAAGTGAGAAAAATTAAGCAACATAAATGGTGCTAAACAAAACTTTCTTTTTTACACATTTAGTTTTATTGTAACAAAGCAACTTTTACACATTTTAACTTTTAAAACTGAGCATCTTTTCTTTTCAGTGGAACAAAAAGAAAATTTAAAAATAAACAGGAACAAAATTACAATAGGGAATGTCAATTCCAACCAAGTTCTTATAGGTTTCCACTGATTTTTCCATCAAGTGGCAGGGCTCAAGTCATCATTAGCAAACAAAACTTTTAGCAAGAGTGATTTTATTCTCTAATCATGTATTCTTGTCCCTTATAGGTGAATATTTATTTTGGAATATTATAGAACTTTATTGCTTGATACTCTTTCCTCATTCCTTCATTTTTTGTTGTGATCCATACTACTGAACACTTGAATCTTTGTCATAACTTTGCTTATATTTTTCCTTTGTGAATGAGTTGTATTTAAACGATGACAGAAAAAGCATCCTATAAAATTCCAATTTATTTCAAAATTCAAAAATCCTAGAATGAATGTGGTGTTGTTCTGTTTACTACCTACTCATGGTGCTGTTAAAGCAAATTTTCTTCATGTCTCTCTCTATACTGTCAGACACTTTTCATTGCTCAGTATCTACTCCGTCTTTAGAATTGCTCTATGACATTGATTTAGGATGTGGTCAGTGACTCACAGGTCCTTGGTGAGTTGCTCTGGGAGTAACATATTTGTTTTATTCTAGAGATGTCACCCTATAAGAAGTGCCTGTATGAACAACTGAATTTTTTCCATAAAACTTGTTCTAACAATTCATTTATATGTTTGTGTGTGTGTCCTTCAGTTCTTAAAATGTCAAAATCTTAAGTTCATTATTTCAACTATCATCTTTCAACTAATTCAGTTTTTTTTACTAATTGCCTTCCAAGGACCTATATAAATCTGCCAGGCATGAGACAATTTTAACTGAAGGCCATGACAGCCAAGCCCAGTAAAAATCAGAGAGCCATGGAATTCTGAAAATTGAGGTAAGATCTTGTCATTCCATCCAGCCCCAAATGTCCAAATGTTTCCTATAGATATGCTCTGGACTATCTGTAGGAACTTGAGAGAGAGAAAAAAAACAACAGTTATTTATGTGTTTTCTCATTTCTTACCAGGAATCAGTTTTCCTAGCACCTCTAGATGGTGGCTAATAATTTGTCAGGGGTATAGCTAATGTTCACTGTTCTATTCATAGCTCTCTGTAGCTGCTGGGTTAGGAGACTAGCACTGGAAAATAGACATATTACTTTCTATTTCCAGCAACTCAAGCTTCTTAAATCAGTTTTGTATGTCTCTCTATTTTTAACATACTGACTTCGTCAAGAAAACAAATGGCTTGTTCCTTCAGTTTCAAGGAATAATAGATTTTTATGAATAACCAAAACAGCTGTTTGCTTCTGAATTGTAGTAGTTCTTGAAAAAGCCAGCTCTAAGCTAATTAATTGAGATTGAGAAGATATATCATAAATTTAGATTTGCAAGCTGAATTTGTGGAAGTGTTCTTGCTTGAAATAAGCAGTCTTAATTATCATATTACTTTGCTCTGTTAAAGTGGGATCTAATACTAGTTCAAGTAAATCCTGACACATGTGACATCTGTTTGTGTTTTTTCTCCATCATCACTCACTCTTAGGTTTGTATGGCATTAGAAAATGTTATATTTTATTTAGACCTGGATTTGTAGTTAGGAAAAGAGCACTAGGGGCCGGTGCGATACTGTAGCAGCGGTAGGGCGTTTGGCTTGCAAACGGCTGACCCAAGACAGACCTGGGTTCGATTCCTGATGTCTTAAATGGTCTCCCAAGCCAGAATTGATTTCTGAGTACATATCCAGGAGTAACCCAGTGAGCGTCACCAGTGTGGCCCCAAAATAAAATAAATAAATAAAAAGAGCACTAATATATCTATATATATTCATCTGAAAGTTAATTTTCTATATAATATTTATTTTTTTAAAATAACAATATATTGATCTGGGCTCGATAGATAATACAGGGTTTGAAATGCCTACCTTGTTTGTGACTTACCCTGTTCTCTACCCAACACCATATTGGTTCCAAGATCATTGCCAGGAGTTATCCATGAGTGCAGAACTAGAAATAAACCCTGAATACAGCCAGGTCCAGCTCACCCCTAACCCCTGCTTTAAAAAAATTGGTTCAGGTGACAGTCCATGGACTTAGTCTTGTTTAAATCATAGTCTTGTCAAGAAAAAAAGGGGAGAATTTGCTTTAAATTACAAAAAATTTCTGCTTTCCATGTATATATATAAATGTATCAAGTGGGTTTTATTCCTGACTCTATATAACTCCTTATACCATAGTTCTCAAATAATTATACAGAATGCTGAGAATCAAACCAAGATTGGGATAAACAGAACAAGTGACTTTCTAAACTATTTTTCAAACCATGAAATGACTATATTTTTGTCTTTAAAGAATTCACCTCTTCATTATTATGTCACAAAACTTTTGGTAGAATATAATTATAATCACACATACAAAATTTTTTATTGGAAAACATCTAGTTTTCCTTTAATCAAACATTATATTTGATGGATTAATTTATTCATTTAAGGTAAAGTTTAACCAGTTTTGGGAAAGGTGTCATGTCTATATAATACATTAGTTTAAAAAATTAAAATGAATAAAGTATGATAGTTTACAGAATCTATGAAAATTCACACACTTGGCATTTTGTTTTATAAAAACAGAATAAATTATATTGTGAAGTGGCAATATAATAGTGATATTCTCTTAGTTAGCTTAAATATCTATGTTCACTAAATAAAGAAATAATCTAAATATTTTTAATATCTATTATATTTGTGAAACTTATGCATAAGAATAGCTCATAAAAAACCAAACTATTTAAATGAAGAATCTATTTAAGCTTTACACAGAGGGAACCAGTTATCCTACTAGTTCAGGAGGCAAAGCAGGGGGATACTGGGAACTAGGGTGGAGGGAAGACAATACTGGTGGTGGGAATACCCCTGAATCAATGCCACTATGTACCTCAAAAATTACTATGAAAATTCATAATTCACATTGGTCACAGTAAAAATTATTTAAAAAAATATAACTGTAAAAAGAGCCAAAAGTCCATTTTAAATGATAATTGTAATTGAACATAGGATCACTGACTAATTTTATCAATAATGCTGAGATTTATATAGAGAAATAGACATATATAAAGAAGGATAATATGCTTTAAAGATAGACTGCATTTGCTACATTTGTAAGATACAAGTTTTGGTGAGGTACAACATATAAAAAGTATAAAAAAGAAGGAAATATGAGAAAAATATTCTGTTAGGTTGTACATTTGAAATTATTTATATTGAATCATTTTTGCTACAGAAACATGAACAAAATAGTTATAAATTATTAGAATTAAAAGGCTGGGATGAGCATGCTAGTTTTAAATTTCAAATAAATTTCGTTCAGGTTTGTGAACATTTTATGATAGAAGGGAATGCTTGGAAATGCTTAAAACAGTGTTATGTAGTCACCATGACATATAATAGTGGGTCTTAATTTTTAAATTGTACACGGTTTACATTCAAGCTATACTGACTCACTATATTATTATAAGCTTATTATATTGCATCTATGGTATTTATGTAGAGAGGTCATGTGGGAAAAAATAGGAAATAAAAAGAAAGAGGTGAGTGAAATAAGTTAACTCAATTTTCTATGTAGCTTCAGTTTAAAACCACTGGATAATTAAGAGTTAAATAATTACAATATAATGAGATAAATATTATGACATATGGAGGCATAGAACTAAGGACATTCATAAACAAATTAACTAATTGAATAAATCATAATTCAAGGAAAGATTTTTCAATTATTTAGTTGTATAAAGCTTTTTAAGTGTACATTCATCTTGCAGTCATAAGCAATTTTTATGAAAATAGAACACTGGGTTCAAGTATATTTATTAAGTCATTTTGCTTTTTAATGTGTTTCCCTGGTTTAAAATACCAAATAGTTTATTTTGATGGAATAATTATATAAAATTAAAGCAATTGCATGAATTACATTAATAATTCATGTAACATTTATGTTACAAAGAATTTGCTAAGATTTTGAACACGTACTTTATAGTCCTTACATAAGGCAGAATTTAGAAATGCACACTGAATTTGTTTAGAACTTTATTTTTTTATTTTGGTTTTAGACAGATAAAAATAAACCATATTTCTTTTAAAGTTAATTTTTGCTACTTTGTTTGGCCACATCCTGTGAAGCTCAGAAGTTATTCCTGGCTATGCACTCAGAAATAACTCCTGGCTTGGGGGACCATATGGGATGCCAGGAAATCGAACCACCTGGGTTCCTCCTAGATTAAGGCTTGCAAGGCAGACACCTTACCTCTAGTGTCCCCACTTCAGCTCCAAAGTTAGCAATTTTTTAATAAAAAATATTGGGATAGTGATAGAACAGGTTAGGCATTTGCCTTGACCCTGGTTCAATCTCTGCTATTTTACATGATCCCCTGAGTACCACAGAGCCAGGAGTAAATCCTGAGTACATACAGGTCAATGAAATTCAAATAAACCCCTGACCCTTCAAATAAAAAAACAGTTAAATACATTTGAAGTATGTCTTACTATTGTTATTCTATTAGTTTCATTTATCTAGTAATTCTAAAACAAATGTTTTATTATTTGAATGTTTATTTTCCCAGATATGCTAGAATGACTTTTTCCTGACTCTCAATATTCAATTTGTCTCCTTTCCCTTTATGTTATATAGTCTTAGATCAGTATTGAGAGATGGTTCTTCATTTGTTCTTCATATTCCTCTTTGAAAGAGTGAAAAAGGTATTGAATTCCTGTAGAGTTTTTTTTTTTGAGAGCTTGCTTAGTAAATACTTTGAAATACTTAATAAATATGTTTAAAGACGGTACCTTCCATCTGAGCAAAATCTTGATTTATTTGTTGCCTAGTACAATAGAGATTTCCTACCCTCTGGGTAAGTTTAGCTTGTCTGTTATTCACTTTGAAAGTGGCAGGTATCTGATAAAGTATTTTTCTGTAGAATGCGCACAGGTATTACTTAGACTTATTTTGTCTTACTCTGTGGGGTTGAGGGAGATTGTGGATGTGACAAATTCTTATATCTAGGCTACTACTATTTATTGCTCCTACTCAAAAATCTCTTGTCTTTTGCCAGCATCTAAGAAACTGTAGAAAGGTAATCTGTTTTCTTTTGAGTCAAGTACACCCTTTATGACCTTAAAACTTAGTAGCTTGCAACATTTACAGGTAAAGACAATGTACCAAAATAGTGTTTTGTTGTCTATTTGTAGTTTTAGATAGAGGTTAACTTTTGCCAACATCACTTAGCTTGAATGTTTTCTATACGACATATTGTCTATAGTACTGCTACAAAATTGTTTTTTTTTTTGTTTGTTTTGGTTTTGTTTTTGGGTCAAACTCAGTTACGCTCAGGGGTTACTTCTGGCTATAGGCTCAGAAATCGCTCCTGGCTTGGAGGACCGTAAGAAAGCCGGGGATGGAACCGCTGTCGGTCCTAGGCTAGCACAGGCAAGGCAGACGCCATAGGGCCTGTGCCACCACTCCTGCCCTGCTACAAAGTTTTCTAAGTTGTTGGTATTCACCTTATACACCATCATATTAGAAGCACCATACACGTTGCCAAATCTAACATCTTTTGTGAAGAATACAGGCTACTGAATGATAACCTGATGTGTGATTTATTTTTTGGAGGATGGAAGAAAGAAAAACTATAAATTCATACCTAGATGTGTTCAGAGCTCTTGTCTGGAAACACTCATAACCTCATTGT
The DNA here is from genome assembly GCA_004027635.1 of Crocidura indochinensis. Taxonomy (NCBI): domain Eukaryota; kingdom Metazoa; phylum Chordata; class Mammalia; order Eulipotyphla; family Soricidae; genus Crocidura; species Crocidura indochinensis. Next base: position 2,916 of record PVKC010013659.1, on the reverse strand, counting down.
GATTATCAGAAGCTTCCTGGCCCTGCTCTTTTATTCAAGTACCCTCAATACAGTTTCTGGTGTCAAGATAATGTTCCAGATTCACAAAATATCTTTTGAAAGATTCATCAATAGTGCTTATAACACTGAATGAAAATGTCTCATTCTTAAAATGGGCTGTTTAAATTATTACTTTTACTCTCATTTACTATGACATTAGCAATATAGAGCAGTTGCAAAAATTAGTAGTAATGGAATAATAAAGTTTGCTCAATCCCTTGTAGGCATTTGTAGTCAAGATAGATATTTGGCATTATATTGTACTATTTTCCTATAGTGGGATTTTTTTCCAGTTGAAAATTTCAATTATAAATATAGCAACAAGGACTGGCAGTCTTTCAGTGGTCAATCATTTGTTACCCATGTTGAGGGGGGCCTTAGATTTAACTCCTGAATTCACGCACATACTCAATAAATACAAAAGTAATAATCTCCTTATAAATTAATTAAATAAAATGTATTTTTAACTTTCTTAAGGTTTTGAATAGCAGGAAGGATAAAGAGTTGTCAATAATAAATCAATAGGAGTTGGTGTGGTACTGTAGCATATCAAACACTTGCCTTGCCTTATATGCAACCAAATCAAGTTTGAGCCCCATTACCTCATATGGTGACCTAAGATCTCCAGGAGTTAACTTAAACACAGAGCCAAGACTAAGCTCTGAGTGTGTGCCTTCCCAAATAAAGCATCATCATCATCATCATCATCATCATCATCATCATCATCATCATCACCAAACATATACTTAAAATAAATTAAGGAACTAAAATCAAGAGTTTTGTTGAGGGGGCCGGGCGGTGGCGCTGGACTTAGGTTAGCCTTGACTGCGCTAACCTAGGACGACCGCGGTTCGATCCCCCGGTTTCCCATATGGTCCCCCAAGCCAGGAGCGACTTCTGAGCGCATAGCCAGGAGTAACCCCTGAGTGTCACTGGGTGTGGCCCAAAAACCAAAAAAAACCAGTTTTTTTAAATATATTTATTTAAACACCTTGATTTCAAACGTGATTACAGTTAGGTTTCAGTTATTTTGACATGCTAAGAAAGAGAAGATAAAAAATAAGAAAGAGACAGAAAAATAAATGTCATGATCAAGACAGTATGTGAGCTTCTCCAAAGGTTGATAAAGACTTAACATACAGCCCAGCAAACAATTTGAAAAGTTTACCTCTCAAGTGGTAAGATCAGGGCCATGTATGTTCAGGTACCATCTACCCAGGTAGCATATGTGCCTTAGCTTTATTCTTTATTTTTTTATAATTTTCTTAATAGCTTAATATTAAATTTAAAATATTTATTTTGAAATTTAATATATATAAAACTAGATTTATGAATATAGGTTAACATACAGATACCCACAAATTTCTCTATTGAAGAATATACATAAATATATTTGCACATAAATAAAAGCAACAATAATTACAGAAAGACTGAATTTGAGTCTTTCAGTTATAAGAATTAAAAATTAATCAGTTAAAATTATGTGCACTTAGAAAATAACAAATCATATTAAAAGTATTTCAAAACATGTATTTTATAAAGTAGTAGTGTCTGAAATTTACCAAATGCAGGTTACTATTTTTATTTATTTTATTTTTTGTTATAAATTCATCCTTTCATTTTTATAATGTAGTTATTTAAGCACCATGATGACAAATATGATTGTAACTGGGTTTCAGTCATAAAAAGAACACCCTCTTCACCAGTGCAACATTCCTACCACCAATGCCTCCCACTTACCTCCTCCCCACCCCTTCCCTGTGTTCAAAACAGGCATTCTACTTCTCTCTCTCATAAACATTGTCATGGTAGTTATTAATGTTGCTATTTCTCTTACTGCACTCATCACTTTTTGTGGTAAGCTTCATTTATAATAATTACCCTCATGGATTTTCTTAAATAGTGAATTCAAAGTCACTTACAAAGATGCTTTTGTAGTTAGATTTCTTTAAAAAAATTATTTGAGGTCAGAGAGATAGCATTGAGGCAAGGCGTTTGCCTTTCATGCACAAGGTCACCAGTTCGAATCCCAGTGTCCCATATGGTCCCCCGTGCATGCCAGGAGCAATTTCTGAGCATGGAGCCAGGAGTAACCCCGGTGCACTGCTGGGTGTGACCCAAAAACCACAAGCAAAAATTTTATTTATCTATACTCCTACATTTTTAAAACAATTGTTTCTTGACATTTCATTAACCAAATCAATTGAAAATTATTCCTAGACACAAAATATAAACTTTAAATTAATGTTTATAGCAGATTTGCCAAATCTTTAAAAAGTCAGTTTGCCACAAAGAAACATAAGCAAAAAGTGGTAAGTGCAGTTAGAGAAATAACTACAATAACAGCTATCATGACAAATGTAATGAGGGAGAAAAGTACAATGCCTGTCTTGAATACAGGCAAGGGATGGGAGAGGAGGGATATGGGGGCATTGGTAGTGGATTTACTGCCCTAGTGAAGGGGGGTTTTCACTTTTTTTGTGTGTGGTTTTTGGGTGACACCCGGCAGTGCTCAGGGGTTACTCCTGGCTCCATGCTCAGAAATTGCTCCTGGCAGGCATGGGGGACCATATGGGGCACCGGGATTCGAACCGATGACCTTTTGCATGAAAGGCAATCACCTTACCTCCATGCTATCTCCCGGGTTCCACTTTTTTTTAATATTTTATTTTAACACCTTGATTACATACATAATTGTGTTTGGGTTTCAGTCATGTAAAGAAAACCACCCATCACCAGTGCAACATTCCCATCACCATTGTCGCAAATCTCCCTCCTCCCCACCCACCCACCCCCCGCCTGTACTTTAGACAGACTCTCCATTTCCCTCATACATTCTCATTATTAGGATAGTTCAAAATGTAGTTATTTCTCTAA
>PVKC010013658.1:0-22797 GCA_004027635.1 Crocidura indochinensis | reverse complement strand
GTTTTATTTGGTAAAATGAAGACCAATAATAAAGATGAAGATTTAAAAAGAATATGGAGAAGGGCCCGGGAGATAGCATGGAGGTAAGGCGTTTGCCTTTCATGCAAAAGGTCATCGGTTCGAATCCCGGTGCCCCATATGGTCCCCCGTGCCTGCCAGGAGCAATTTCTGAGCATGGAGCCAGGAGTAACCCCTGAGCACTTCCGGGTGTGACCCAAAAACAAACAAACAAAAAAAACAACAAAAAAAAAAGAAAGACATGATGCAGACTGCACATGGCAAGAAAAAGCCTGAGGTAATAAAGCAAGCTACTTTCAGTGAAACTTTAACTGGCTGTGAATTATTTCACCACCACTACCCTTATTCAGACTAGCCAGATGAAGGGTTAGAGGCACCATGCTGAGGGAGGCCTCACCCAACAAGTGGAGTTTATGCTTTATATTTATATTTTAATCAACATCAAGGTATGCGTTGATGTGCAGAGGAGGCTCAGGATGTGCCTTCTGAGAGCATGGGCAGGGAGGAGAAATCTGAGGGCTTGGGGACCCTGTATCCACAGTCCTCACACCCCAAAGACAGTGGAGTGTGAACCCAGCCAAGCCAAAGGGAAATAAAAATTCAGGGATAATTTGGTTCAGACAATAGGCCAGCATAAAGAATAAAAATTTCCATGTCTGGTGACAAAGGCAACAGCTTGGAGACCAACTGGGAAAAGATGTTTGGAACCAACAAAAATGTCCAAGAATTAGAATTTAGAATGTCTCAATGAAATCATTCTTTATCATGTGAGAAATACATGGGATTCTAACTCACAGCCTAGAATAAGGGTTGGCAACCTCGAGCTCCAGAGCCTTATGCAGCTTTTTTGAAGCTTTGCTTTAGCTCTGACATCAGGGCTGATAGCACGGGTGTGGGGAGCAGTATCACTTAAATATTTTAATTGGCTATTAATTTGCACAAATATATTTTTACATTGTTAAGTGATAAAGTTCTTTTTTTTCCCCTCAGATCTACAGCTAACTTGATGATCCTATATATAGCATTAAGATAAGAAACAATGTATGTAGTGCTATGTTTGTTTTAAATGTGCAATGCTTTGTGGTTCCCGGACTTGTTTGCTTTTTTCCCCTTCGGTTGTGACTCCCAGGTTCCCTCCCCACCCTCCCACCCACCCCCTGCCGCCCCTTCAGAAACAAGTCCAAGGGGCTCTTTATGTCCTAAAGGTTGCAGACCTAGAATATGCTCTAGGTGAGAATAGTTCTGAGATATTAGAGTCTAAGGAGTAATGAGGAATGAGCCTAACACCAGTCCAGAGAATGACTTTTGAAGTCACCAAAACAAACCCACTTTAATAGGACACAAGTTCAAGTTAAAGCCAGGTAAATCATAGGTATTTGATGCCAGCATTAATGAGTCTCAGGAGAGATGAAAATAACAGCCTGAATCTCTAATGAGATCATGTCCCAATGCAAGTCACAGAGATGCTCAGATGCAAGGCTTTGGGATTGTGATGGATATGCCAGGCCCCTGAGGATAAATGGTCAGAATGAGTCACCCCAGGAACAGCCCAGTGTCTCTGGGATGTCCACATCCATTGAGTATCTGACTGTAGAGTTGTCCAGGGTTTTGGGATTCACAGAGCATCAGGAAAGTTTGGACTCAGCATGACTCAGGTCTCTCTAGCCTTGATCTGCTAGTCTCTGGACAAATGCAGGTAGAAGCAACACTCCAAGGCATGGGGGGAAGACAGCCACACTCTGCTCGGCCACTCAGTCCTACAGTTAGGTCACAATAAGTGACAATTGATTTTTAAAAAAGTATTAAAGATTGGGAGAAATGGGGCCAGGCGGTGGCGCTAGAGGTAAGATGCCTGCGCTAACCTAGGACAGACCGCGGTTCTATCCCCCGGTTCCCCATATGGTCCCCCGTGCCTACCAGGAGCGACTCCTGAGCGAATAGCCTGGAGTAACCCCTGAGCATCACCGGGTGTGACCCAAAAACCAAAAAAAAAAAAAAAAAAGAAAAAGATTGGGAGAAATATTCACCCAATATCTGTCAGACAAGAGGCTTGTAATATCTAAGACATACAAGTTACTGACAGACTTAACAAGAAAAAACATTTAACTCCATCATAAAAGGGGAAAAGAAATGAACAGGCACTTTCTTAAAGAAGATATACAAATGGTTAAAAGGCACATGAAAAGAATGCTCCACATCACTAATTATCAGGGAGATGCAAATCAAAACAACAATGAGGTATCATCTCACACCACAGAGACTGCATACATCACAAAGGCCAAGAACAATAAGTGCTGGCGGGAATATGGGGAGAAAGGAACTCTCATTAACTGCTGCTGGTGGGAACTCTGTCTAGTTAGCCCTTATGGAAAACAATATGAGGATTCCTCCAAAAACTGGAAATTGAGCTTTCATATGATCCAGCTATACCACTCCTAGTGATATATCTCAAAACACAAAAACAAAATACAAAAATCCCTTCCTCATACCTATATTCATCGCAGCACTATTTTCAATTCTGGAAACAACCAAGATGCCCTTCAACAGATGAAACTGTGGTACACATATACAATGGAATATTATACAGCCATCAGGAGAGATGAAGTCATGAAATTTTCCTATACAGGGATGGACATGGAAACTATTATGCTGAGTGAAATAAGTCAGAGGGAGAGACACACACACAGAATAATCTCACTTATCTATTAGTTTTAAGAAAAAACAAAAGACCTTAATTGTAATAATGCCTAGAGATGAGGGCCAGAAGGACCAGCTCACGATATGAATCTCACCTCAAGGAGGAGTGAGTGCAGTTAGAACACTAACAACTACCATGGCAATGTTAATGAGTGAGAGAAGTAGAATGCTGTAGAATAATAACCCTTGAATTGGGTTAGATGGTGGTGATGGTGATGGAGGAGCCTTTCTCTTCCAGCCCAGGACCACGTGTCTGCAACCTCCTCCAGCCTGCAAGTTCAGAATAGTGGCAGGGAGAAAATTCACAGGCAGGCTTTTTTCAGGAGATAACAGCTTTATTCATGTCCTGACTAACATGTATGTGGCCTAGCACAACCTTTTATGCCAGATTCATTATTGGCCCTGCATTCTACCCCTTTCAACCATCTCTCCTCCTGCTGCTTCTTTCTCAATCATTCCTCCCAATCCTCTCTCCAACAATCCTTTCAAAATCTCCCACCCTTCAGGCCAAACCTTTTATTACCTACCAAAGACCCCTCCCAGAAATGGGCAGGTCTTATTACCAGGTAAGGTTACAGGAAGAATGGGGGATGGGATAACATTCAATTTTCACTTTAAACTTTGTTGCTATGGGAATATTATCAGCCTTTGGCTAAAGGCCGATGCCAGGAAAACAGGATAAAATATGCTCTTTGCTTTCTTTAGTTTTAAGAAAGGGGCAGAATGTTGGTCCATCCCACACTCTTCCCGTAACCCTGCCCATTTCTCGAAAGGGTCTTTGGTAGGTAACAAAAGGTTTGACCTGAAGAGAGGAGGAGATTTTGAGAAGATTTGGAGGTTGGATGGAGAAGCATGGGGAGGAGAGATGGCTGAGAGACAAAGTACAATGCAGGGTTGATGAGACCAGCATAATAGGTTATGAGAGAAGCCACACCTGTTAGCTAGGGCATAAATAAAGCTGTTATCTCTTGGAACCCTTCTGTGGATGACTTCCTTCCCGCTATCCTGAACTTGCAGACCACCAGCTGGAGGGGGTTGCAGATACATGGCCTGGGCTGAAGGAGTAAGACCTCTTCTCTCCATCCACCACCATCCAAGCCCATCCAAGGACTTTTATTCTACAGAATGCCTGTGTCAAATACTAGCAGAGGGTGTGGATGGAAGGATATGGGTGGATTGATGGAAGAAATGTGGAACTGGTGAAAGGGGATGTTCTTTTTGTGACTAAAACCCAACTACAGTCATGTTTGTAGTCACGGTGTTTAAATAAAGATTTAAAAAGACTAAAAAAATAAATAAAAATGTAAAATATTGGTATGGTTAATTGGCCTATCCTGGCACCAGAAGAAATGTTCCTGCTTGGCTGGCAGTGACCCAGGTGAGCAACACCCTTGTGCGTGGACAGCTGCCATGGCTGCTCTGGCGCAGGCCCAGGTGTCCACAGGCCTTGTCTGAACATTGGTAACTATGGCTGTGCATACTAAACAGCCATGGATGGAGAGCCAGGGTTTTTCTTTCTTTAACCATCCAACTCTCTCAAGTGAGTTTTTAGTTTTCAGGTCACAACCAAAGCTATGAACCAATCATCATACACACTTTCTCCTCCACCCACTTGATCCATCATTGATCACATTAAAACTCTGATTCACATCTTCCAGATTAATTACAGGTTGAGGCAGCTCAACTGGGTCAGACTTTATCTGGAGAACCTCCTTCTGTTCATTCCCCTTAGACATCCAGTGAGATTGATTTTCTACATGGGCAGCCCCAGGCTAAAGTGACTAATTTTTACTCTAGTTCCCACACTAGCCTTTAGAATAAGGGTTAAGGGGCCTCTGGAACACTTGCTTGAGGCAGGCATACTCTCCCCAGAAGAAGCATAACTGAGTATACACACAGTCTCAGTATATGGACGTGATCTTGAACTTCTTTTTCAGCCATTGATGCCAATCAGCAGATTGATTCAGGGTCTTGGGAAAGTTCATTGTACACATATGATGTTAGTTTTAGTTTGAGGTCACTCTGACTTATAGATACACAATAAAAGAGGAAATGTCATGTACTAAGAAGGGGTGCCTAGGTTACCTTAACTCTGCAGTGCTTAGGGAGGAAAGGAAGAAGGAATGGAAAAAGATGTGAAAGGAAAGTAATGGGGGATCAGGAGTCGGGGTTTCAGTTATACTGGGGTGTGATGTAGCTAGAAACCCAAAGCACAGACTCAACAACACTGAAATCATGAGACCAAAGCTGTAACCACCAACTTTGTCAAATGCTTATCAAAGTGGCAGGCAGGGGAGGGGTTGGATAGGAGGATGGAACACAGTGGCACTGGTGGAGGAGGCTGACACTGGTGGTTAAATTGGTGCTAACACTCAACTATCAACAACTTTCTCACTCACTGTTCTTTTATTAAATAAAATGTATTAAAAAATTAACTTTGGTTCAAGCTTAAACTTCTATGGGCCAGATCTTGACTCCGGATCTTTCCCCATAAGGACCTTCCATGCTCCGACTCCTTTCCTTATGGCCATACCTCAGAATAAAACTCCAATGTGGCAGTACTTCTGAGTTGCATGAATGCATGTCCCTCATCCTGTCTGAAAAAAGATGAGTGAGAGATAAAAACAAGGAACAATTCAGAACAGGGAAATGACAACATTAAATGCAGTAATTAGTTCCTTGAAGAAATAATATCCAATACCAATTTCAGCTAAATCATAAGAATCAGCAGCTGCTAAAAATGTTCATGAACGTAACATTTTATAATTTTGAAAGTAATTCTCTCTGAAAGTATCAGAATTTTAACTGGCAATGATAAATATGACTGCGATGTTATAACCAAAATATATTCATCCATAGTGTCATCCGAGGATAGAATATGTCATTTGTGTGTTTACAATGGTGGAAACAATCTATTAGGATACTAAGTGATAAGAAACTAATCTTTTCCTTGCCCAAGTTTCTCCTGTTAGAGAAACAGATACATATTTGGGCTGGAAAGCTAGTACAAGGTTTAATATAAAGAGATTTGGGTTTGAGCCTTCTTTTTTTTTGGGGGGGGGGGCCACACCCAGTGACGCTCAGGGGTTACTCCTGGCTATTCACTCAGAAGTCGCTCCTGGTAGGCACGGGGGACCATATGGGGAATCGGGGGATAGAACTGCGGTCCATCCTAGGTTAGCACAGGCACCTTACTTCCAGCGCCACCGCCCGGCCCCATGAGTCTTCTTGGAACACCTCCAAGACCCACATATTCTCACCCCAAATCTCTAATAAGAGAAGAAATGATGGGGTGTTTGCAGAGGACATGCACAGCTATGTCTGGGAGCCCAGAAATATCCTGGATGAATTTTTTTCCAAACTATATTTCACACTGGCTGCAAAGTCAGTATTTACAGGAGCTGCCATGTCCCAGGTTAAAGAGACTGTAGAGTCAGAGGCCAGGGGACTAAGGCTCCACTGTGCCACATGCACCTCATCTGGAAGTGGGATTACAATAGAGAGGCCTCTTCCAGGACTGTTATGAACATCATGGATCGCTTTAAGGCATCAAAGGGCTTGCAGAAAAGCCTCCTTAAACCTGTCACTTCCCAAGTCGGACTCACAAAACATCTGTCAGTGACTTTGCTTTCCTGCCTTCTTGTCTGACAATGTGTTAGTTGAAAGCAGGCCCCAGAGATTATGTCTTTGTTTTTTAACTCATTATTTATTCAGTGAAAAGTGAGAGGGAGGGCACGTTTGAATTCTAGTTCACAGATTCGGCTGGTAAAATGGAGTTTGGAAAATTGAGGATATAATGGCAGGTGATAATATTGGGGAACTTTCTGGGACTTCTTCAGTTTATTTGGGTTCATTTAACCACTAAAATGGAAATGTCTAAATTATAAAGACATTGTAAAGAATAAAGAGGGAAGAAATGAGAGAGGGAGGGAGGGAGGGATGAAGAAATAGAGGGAGGAAGGGAAGAAAGGAGAAGGAGAGAAGAAGGGAGAAAAGGAGAGAGGGAGGGACAAGAGGGGAGGAAGAAGAGAAGGGTGAAGAGAATAATAAAATCAGCAAGTTTTTCTTTTTTAATATCCAGATAGTGTAATTTAAGAGGGTATTGAATTATTTGGATTATTTTTCTAAAAATTTACTTTTTTTCTTTTCTTTTATCTATTTTTTAAATTTTTATTAGTCAAAGAACATCAAGAAAAATAAAACAGTACTATGTACAATTACTTTGTCCCTCAAGACCCCAGATTGTAGTACATTACAACATTTCTTTGAAGTACACAAAGCAATCTAAAGCCATAAAATTTATGTAAGCCCTTAAACTTGAAGGCATAGTAGGTTTTTACATTTCTATGCACATGCATATTAGTTTAAGTCAACTTCAAAAGTTTTTTTTAAGGTTTAGAGCCAAAGGAACACAGCAAAAACGGTGTTAGAGTGGCAATCATCGTTTGTATAGACCCACCAAAGTATAGGGGACATGGAAAGGAAAAGCCTTGGCCTAAATACAAGGAGATCCTACCCCTGAAGTTTCCTGACACAAGACCAACTCTAGGCTCCAGGCAAACTAGCCTGTCCAATCTAGGTCACCATTTGTAGTGCCAATACAGTTTTATTTTCCCACACAGTCTCTGTTGTTGGTATCATGTTTCTGTATTGAAGATCCTGGAATCTGTATATCCTACATTGAAGTCAGGATGGTGTGGAGCGACCTCTAATTTCAAATCACAATTAAAGGGCAATGCAGAAAGCCCTGTCAAGTAAGCAGGTCGTTGTTGCTATTTAAGTCTTCTCAGTGTTAAGGGAAGACTCTTTTGAGTAGATCGATGTCAGAGCAGCAGTAGGGTCTTCCCTGGTAGAGGATTGCTTACAGGTGATGTTATAGACAACTTTGGACGTTTCATAGATGGCTTCCCAGGTTCAGGGGTGAATGGAGAATGCCCATTCTTCTGAGGCCTGTGCCAGGTCATTATGTCTATGTTCAGGGTGTAAGGTCCCATTGCACCACAAGATTTGTGTGTTTCCCATCTCTATTAGATAAGAACTTATTTGTATGTATAGTATTTTCCATTTTAATTTGCCTATGCAAACAAGGAATAATGCCACGTGGTGTTATCAGCACATATGGAGGCTAAAGAACAAGTCCAATAATTCCTGTGACTTGGTTCAAACATGAGCATTAAACTGAGGGACTCTTTCACCAAAATTTCTTATTGAACAGTTCACAAAGAGAAGAAAAGATAAAGAGTGGGAACTAATCAGAAACCTAGTATGGGAGCAACCACAGTTACACAATGAAGGAAGGAAGAGGCCAAGAGGCCGCTGAGAGTAAACAAGTAAGAAAAGAGAAAATCAGCAAGTTTTTAACTCACAGTTTATAAAATTACCAAAATATTTGACTGTCCAGCCTTGATTTTTTTCACTTTGAAATCTACAGCAAGAAAATATCATTCCGCAACACCTAGGCTGGGTATTAGTGACCTGGTGTAGATGACCCAGTATAGACAACACAGAGCCATGGGCATCTATTTCAGGGAGCGGAGGAGACGCAGACCTTGCACATTTTCCTTTTTCAGGTTCATCAGCTGCCCTCATGCTTCTCATTGACCATGAAGAAAAGGTGGACTTTGTCTCAACCTCTCATCTCTGCCCTCCAGAGCAGAATCTCTACTGAAGCCAAAACCAGCCATCTCTGTCCTCCACCTCTGGTTTTGTTTCTGCTCCCTAGTGCTGATTCTGGCCTGACTCTATTCTCCAGGGCTAGTTCTGGATCCATTTATTTGCTTGAGACCGGTTCTGGGTCCTTCTCTGCTTTCTGGGCTGCATCTCAAAAATGTCTCTGCTCTAGGAGTTTGGAAGAGCTATCATCAAGGCATGTGAATTGCTTACCAAATTTCGAGGGCTATGGCTGCTGTTATATTGATGTCCAGGTGGCCATTGGAGACATCAACGAACAGCTGATTCCCACTGCAAGTCAGCAGTAGCTCCTAACAATGTGCAGGAGAAATGGATCCTGGACATTGTCACCGACTGTTTTTCCTTCATTTATTTTCCATGTGTGAAGTAGCTGTGAGCTCAGGGAGCAGAAGGCCTTGTGGGCAGTGCCAGTATCCTGCAGTGTCCAGGAACTGCTGACTCAGCTGGTCCCCTTCATGGTTCCTCTTGACCATCACCATCTGTCTTGTTTTCCGGTCCATTCTTGCCCTGCTTGACCCATGTGGTCAGCATGACTCTCTAAAAGGTGCTCCCGAGGAAAGGCTGAGCCATTTTCATGTGTCCTGGACACTACACTCTTGTCCACATGCTGATTGATCAAGCCACTGGCCCCCGTATGATGGGCCACACACTCCTGCAATGGGAGAAACTCAGTATAGCCAGCTTGGGCCTCAATGCGGCAGGGTATGTAAAATACATCCCCCTCAGGCACTGAGGACATTAGGACCCCAGGTGCTCTCTGTTCAGTAGCATCAAGACACAGGTCCACTGGGCAGTGGAAGTAGCAGCTTTCTGGGAAATATCCAGGAATGGGGCTTGTAGTGACTGACCATGATTGGCACTGAGTTTGATGGAAACAAACCCAGAACTTTCTTTTGTTTATATTCTAACCACTGACCTGCACAGAACTGGGGGTAGATGGACACATCATCTGTAAGTGACTCCAGCCAGGGTCCCCTCATCCTTTAAAGAGCAGAAACTCTCACTCTGTGGGTCCCAAATGGACCAGTCTGTCTGGTCTGTGCTACTTGATTTCTCTGGCAAGTCAATATGCTGATGTCACAGGCACTAAACTCACTCAGACCCACCCTCAGAGATGGCAGGGGATACCCGAGGGTGCCCAGACTATTGAGATAGTAGACCTGTACCCCTAGAAAAGATGCCTGCCCACCTTCATTAGCATGAAAAAATGAACTGTGTATTCTTGAGATAGCAGGAGGTGTAGGTAGGTTGTCTTTATTTTTAGGGGGCAAACCTAGTGTGTTTACTCCTGGCTATATGCTCACAAATTTGTTCAGGGGGATTGGGTAGCTATAGGGGATGACAGAAATTTAATATGGGTGAACTGTGTGCAAAGAAGGCAAGAATCCTACCCATGGTAGACCTTGGTGTGCTAACTTAATGAAGGTTATGAAACTGAAAAATCAAACTTGAGCTGAAAATATTGTGCAGGGGCACAGTAAGACACTGTCCTGCACATAGCCAATATAGTTCAATGCCCAACAGCACAAATGATACCTGGGCACTGCCAGGGGTACTCTCAAGCACAAAGTCAGAGTAAGTGTCTTAGAAAATAAGCTGAGTATGACGCAATCCTCCTCAAAGAAAAAAATACCCCAAACTTAGTATCCATTCTAGCTTAATTTTCTGTCCCTCCTTCAGATAAACTTTCATTATAGAAATTTCTGCAATTAACTTTAAAATTAAAGTATTTTAGAGGGGCTGGAGTGATGGTGCAGTGGTAGGGAGCTAGTCTTGCAAGTGGCTGACCTAGGATGGACCGCAGTTCCATCCCCTAGCATCCCATATGGACCCCCAAGCCAAGAGCAATTTCTGAGTGCATAGCCAGGAGTAACTCCTGAACATCACTGGTGGTACCCAAACACCAAAAAACATAAAATCAGTTGTGAATAGTTTAACGATAGGTAAGGGAGTCAGCAATGACAAAGCCTAAAATTAGAAGCAGCAACTTCAGTTATTCCATTTATACAATGCTTAATGCTAAGTGGATTTAGGATAAGCACTAAACTTTCAAACATCTGATGTTATTTCAGCCTATAATTTCTTTACTGCTCAAATAAGAATTTCATCAACATAGACAAATCAGTTGACAGGATTATGACCAATATATTTTAATAATTTAAATACAATGGTGATTTAAATTATTTCATAATATTAAAGTTTGGAATTTTGATGAAGGGCTGGAGAGATAGTTAGCTGGTAGGGTACTTGCCTTGCACACAGCTGACCCAAATTTGATCCCTGGTACCATATATAACCAGAAGTGATTCCTAAATGCAGAGACAGAGTAAGTTCTGAGTACTGCCAGGTGTGGCACAATCACAAAACAAATGAAACTAAGACCTTGGTGAAACTGTCCTTTTAAAATAAGTAAAACTTGACACAAAGAACCCAAAACATTGAACTGGAGAGATAGCAGAGCAGTAGGGCGTTTGCCATGCACGCAGCCTATCCAGGACGGACGGTGGTTTGAATCCCATATGATCCTCCATGCCAGAAGCAATTCTGTGTGCAGAGCTAGGAGTAACTCCTGTGCACTGTTGGGTGTGACCAAAAATACAAACAAAAAACATCAAAAAACAAAACATCCACACACAAAACATGAATGAGTAATGGCATTAAAGAAGCAGATAAATCACTAATAACTCACTCATAGAAAAACAATATGATTTCTAATGTATTCAAAGTCAATTTTCCATAATTTGTGAGCACTAATATAAATTCGACACAAATTCTGCAAAGGATATAAACAGAGGTGTTACTTCCAAATACATTCCAGACCTGTGGAAATTGGAAACTAGAGTCTTATGCAATATTTTCTTTTAAGAGAATCAGCCATCAATATATTTAATTAACATTAGCATGAGGTTACTAAGCAGACCATTAACAAATTGACTCAATTACATGCATAATAGTGAAAAAACGATAAAACTGGTTTACTTTTAAAAACGAAGGGAGGGATGCTCACTTCGGCAGCACATATACTAAAATTGGAACGATACAGAGAAGATTAGCATGGCCCCTGCGCAAGGATGACACACAAATTTGTGAAGCGTTCCATATTAAAAAAAAAAAAAACGAAGGGAGGGGACAGAGTAGTGGAGCAGCGGTAGGGCGTTTGCCTTACAAGCGGCTAACCTAGGACGGACCTACTTCCTATCTCCCAGCATCCCATATGGTTCCCCAAGCCAGGAGCAATTTTCGAGCACATAGCCAGGAGTAACCCCTGAGTATCACTGGGTGTAGTCCCCAAACCAAAAATGAATAAGTAAATAAAACAGAAGTGAATTAATCTATGTGAAAATTAAGATAATTGATCAAAAGCTAGACAGCTAGTACATGAGTGAAGGTATTTGTCTTGCATGTGACTAACTCACTTCAATTCCTGGCACCCCCAAGTCCTTCCAGGTATGCTCTCTGAGCACACATCCAGGAGGAAGCACTGAGAGCCCCAGCACCTCTCACTTGACAAGAACCAATAACTTTTGCAGAATGGAGATGAGGGATAAAGTGATTATTTCAACAGTTATAGAAAAAATCTTTTAGACTATATAAAATTATAAATGCAATTCTCCTCAGTTCAAGAGTAAAAGAGAATGTTCTAAATCTGCTAAAGAATTTCTAAGGGTTTAGGGATAGAATAAAGGCTTGGGGTTCAATCCATTTACCCAATCTCAGTATGATCCTGTTACCACTTGGCTCCACAAGCTTGGCTGAGAGCATCCCTGTTCTGTTCAGGCAACTTGGCTTTGGGTCATCCAGCAAGCTTGGCTTAGTGTAGCTGGAAATGGCCCTCAGGTTCCTTGAGCCCCACTGGGGAGGCCCAAGAAAAACAAAGAACATTCAAAAAATAAAAGTGCCATAGAAAACAATGCATCCGGTCTATGCTTTTGTAAGCTTTCCTTTTGATTGAGTGTGAAAGGTGGGAAACATTCTCCACATTTCAGCTTAACTAAAATCAGGCACCAAGCCATGGAAGTGAACTTAATCCAGTTCCTGGAACAAAGTCAGTCTACAAAAAGAACAAACTATACTTCAGTAGCTTACTGAAAAAGAGTGAGTAAAAGAAGAAACAGAACTTAGGATCATATTTTCAAAGGTGTAATATGTCATTTGTTCTCTGTCAATGTTCTATCTCTGTCAAAATGTTCTCAAAGGTAACAATTCTTCAACCTATAGAGAGACTTTCAAATATTCCTAGATCTGAGTTTTGGTCAATATAAATGATTCTGAATATTACTGCAATACTCTGGTATTTAGATGGCAAGGATTTAGAGTATGTGATTACTCTAAAGCAGGAGTCCTCAAACTTTTTAAACAGGGGCCCAGTTCACTGTCCCTCAGACCATTGGAGGGCCAGACTATAGTAAAAACAAAAATTACGAACAAATTCCTATGCACACTGCATACATCTTATTTTGATGTGAAGAAACAAAATGGGAACAAATACAATATGTGGTCCGCAGGCCATAGTTTGAGGACCACTGCTCTAAAGTGATATTATGAGTATGTGATTACTCTAAAGTGATATTATTCTAAAATTCTTGTAGAAGTTAAAGCTTGAAGTATAGATATAGATTTCATAAACTTTAAACCTGGAGAAGGCTTATACTACTAGATAATAAAATATGAACTTAGCAGTAAAATTCAGGACTGGGGAATTTGGAGCATTGACAAATCACCTAAGGAGAGGAATAATATGTCAACATATAGTTTTATTTTAAACCTGAATAGTGTTAGAAATCTGAAACTTACTTACAAAGAAAATTAGGCTTGATACAGATGACATATCTGAAGTAGCAGCTAAAATTGTTTTTAAATCTAAGAAAAAGTCAGGAAATAGCCTCATGATGAAATATATCAGCTAAATAGAATTCCAAAAGCATTGCCATAGAAGAAAAGTAAGACAATTGGACTTTAAGAAGAATAACTTTCACTTAGAAAAATACCATCAAATAAAAAGTCTAGTCTCAGGTGGGCCAGCACGCTAGTGGCATGCTTATTTCATGGTTCTATTCATAACTGTCAAACGTAGAGCTCTTTCCAATCAATAATAAAAGAGACAAAATAAAAATAAACAAAATGTATCAATAAATGACTTACAAATGTGGCTATTATATCAGCTATTAACATGAAGAAAAATTGATAATAACAATGAGGTACCAATGAACCCTATCCAAATAGCAACAACTTGAAAGGTTAGC
Organism: Crocidura indochinensis; assembly: GCA_004027635.1. Taxonomy (NCBI): domain Eukaryota; kingdom Metazoa; phylum Chordata; class Mammalia; order Eulipotyphla; family Soricidae; genus Crocidura; species Crocidura indochinensis. The sequence continues at coordinate 9,148 of PVKC010013658.1, read as the reverse complement.
AAATAGCAGAGATGGGGACTTTCAGACTGTTCTGATACAAGATGAGTCGATATTAGCATTTAGAAGATGCCAATAGTTCCTACTCATGCTCAAAGGAAGCTGAAAGCACATAAAGCTGATGCTACCAATGTTCCCTCTCCCGTGAACAGAGACCCGAGAATATGATTGGGTCTATAAGATGCAATATGGCAGCACCCAAGAACATTCATATCAGCACAATTTGGAAGAGGCCCAAACTGGAGATGGTTCAAGCATCGTCAATGGAGGACTCACAGATGGCATAATACTCAGATAGAGAGGAGCACAGAACATTGTGAGTGCAGCACAGAGACAGAATAATGACAACACAGGGCAAGGCTGGGTGCAAATAGTTTCTTCCAGGCAAGGCAGTTGACAAGCAGGGCAAGCACTGTTGGGTGCCAGAGTCCAAAGCTCATTCCATTAGGGTAGAAAAGGCAGTCAATTGGCAGAGAGGCCCCAAGTGTAGTCATGAGTCTGAGTGGTGGTGACAAAAGGCATGAGTGAGGAAGAGAGAGAACAAACATTGTCCACATCATCCTTCTTTATACGCTGTAGATCATGAACTTTTTCAAAACCTTTTATGACCATGTCACACTCAGCAACCTATTAAAACTTCTTCGTGGTTGGCGATTCTGTTCAAAGAATGGGATTAATAAGGAGAACTTCAATATGAGCACATCCCCTGGAGTCCTTGAGATAATCCTAAAGATAGAACACAGAAACTTGGTTAACATCACTATAGGAACCTAACATTCAATTTTCCCCCATTCTAATTAATTTTTCAGCAGTAGTATCAACATTGTAACTATTTACATGGACTACAAATCTATGAATATTTCTGTCACACAAATAAAGCAAGCGTGTTCAAGGTCTATGCCATTTTCTTGGAAAAGGGGGAATCAGGGAATGCTCAGATTTGTTCCTCCAATTATCAGACTTTTATTTTGTTACAACATGGCAGGTTTCTGCTTGTTGGTCATGTTTTTAGTCCAGGCACCTTATAGAAGTGTGGTTTTCAATGAACTATCTTTCACTCCCAGGGTGAACCCCAAGGTTTCCTCTCATGACCTGGTCACAGGGACTGGGTGGGGACAGTGACCACCACACCATTATAGCAGATGAGATATAATATGACTCTCAGGAGTTAAATAATTCATTCCCTGGGCAACTAATTGAAATAAATATCCCAACTCTAGCATTGGATGGATGACAGCATTTCTACATTCTAATATCCATCCATCCTACTCTTAAATAAGCATGTTGCATTTTAACACTGGAAATGAGCATGAATTAAGAAATTAGGGGGTTGTCTGTTCCATGATTCTATGACACAGAATGGAAATATTTCACAATCACACACCTTGGAAGTCTGCCTATCTCCAAGGAAGGCTGCGTGGCTGACAGCCACCCTGAGAGACCCAGGCCAGTGGGCTCAGTCCCGAACCAGAGCTCCTTGAAGCCCTTGGACAGAGGATGCCTGATGCCAGCATCTACCCAACAAGGTGAGCTATAGGTTAGGGCCAGACTGCAGGGGCCCAGTGACATGGCTTGGTGTTCCACAGACCATGGCTGGCAGAAGACAATGGTAAGCTCTGTAGGCCTGAATCTGACAAATTCAGCTTCCAGCTCTATCTCTCTCTGCAAACTACCATCCATTCTTCACTGGACTGTCCTTGGGGGGACTGGGAAGCCAGGCATGGGCAGAGGTTGCTGGCCTGGTTTGTACCTCACCAAGAAATAAGCCCATGCTCAGAGATGCCTTCAGGCTAACCAAGGGGTACAGTTTCCTTTCCCTGAGGCCCCTTCCTGCTTAGCTCATGTTTCAGAAACCCAGGGGTTTCTGCCCACACTAGGACACAGTCTCTCTCCAGCAAGGCACATCTTGTGTCTTTAGTTAATACACAATCAGCACAGACATATTCTATATAGGATATGATGCCTGGCTCTAGGAGAGGATGTCATAGGTGTTTTGTGTACAGAGTCTATTGGGAGGCCTCTAGGCTTGTGTGAACTCCAAGGAAGAGTCACTAATGTCTATACTGACTCAGCTTTCAAATTTGCACAAAGCAAATTGCTTTGGTTGGGGGCCTTACTCTGAAGTGCTCAAGGCAAACTCCTGTCTGTGGTCTCAGGAATCACTCCTGGAAGTGCTCAGGGGATACAGTGCTAGGAATCAAACACAGTCATGTACACTGTACCCCATTCCTTTGAGTTTTTGTTTTGTTTTGTTTTGTTTGGGGCCATAGCTGATGGTGCTCAGTAGTTACTCCTGATAGTGCTCTCAGAAATTACTTCTGGCAGGTTTGGGGAACCCTCTGGGATGCTGGAGATCTAAACTGGATTGGCCCTATGCCAGGTAAATGCGCTACCTGCTGTATTTCTCCATCCTTTTCTCCCTTTTGAAATGCTTCTAAACTAAACATATGTTATAGATTCTTAAGTGTGTCAGCCTTAATGTAGAGGATGACCAATAAGAACATGTTGAACTTTTAAATATTCTTACCTAATAGTGAAAGGTCATGGAACAGTAATTTCAGCCTCAGTTCTCATAGTAATTGTCTATATAAACTAGTGAGTTATTTTTCATTTCAAAGGGTCAATTTCCTGATTTCACTGGAAGGCTGTTTAAATTATCTTTAATGGAAGTTTTATTGGTAAGTTATTTGAAATCAGCTTCTGACTTTTTTTAGGTTTTCTTAGTCTATGGGGGGCTGAGTAGGGAAGGACCAATTTATGCAGATCATTCTATGAATAGCTGTGGAGTTGAATCAGTCCTATGTGCTAAATTTCTAGAAATTTCATAATTTAGACGTCATAATTTGGGTTTTCAAATGTTGTCCACTCCATCCTAAATGACAGCAGGCATTAAAAGAAAAGGATAAAATCACTGGAGAGTTAAAAGAAAATGAAGCTAGATTTATTCTACCTTATGTAAACCTATGTGATAAAAATAATAGCATTTTAAATGAGGAAAAGAAAACTTGCGAGTCCTATAACACAAGGAAACATTATGGTGTATGATTTTTCTATTGATTTATATGTATTATGTAAAAATTATACAAAATGATTTTAAATGTCAACTGCTGATACCCCTGAATGATAGCTTTTTAACTTTTAATAAATGTCAAAGCAAGTGAAGACTTAATTCCAAGAAGAAAAGGAAGAAAAGAAAGTAAAGAAGAAAGCACTATTCTGAATGCCGCTCACCTCCCTTCTCAAATGATGATTTAAGAGAGTCTTCTTCCATTTGTCATTTCTACTCAGAAAAGAATCCCACATCACATGTGTTCCTGATTTCAGAGGAACATGAGATGTTGCCTAGGGTTGAACCATGTTCTGACCAGTAAAGATGGACTGGAACGTTTGCACACCCTCAGGAAATGATGTACTCAGTTACTGACTCCACAGCCCTGGGCAGTAAAGACAGTAAAGAGATGTCTTGTTCCTTCACAGTTAGGATCCACATGGATGGCCGGATCCCACTTTCTCATCAGCTCTGTTACTAAGGGAAACTCTCCTTATTGAGATGACTACAAACAAGGAAGAAGAGAATAAACATGGGGAAGGAGCAGGTGGGAGATGGGTTTAGCAGTCTGAGAACAGATGCATCCACTTGGTGATTTAATCCTGGGAAGGAACCACCAGGGAGTTGGGAAGACCCTGTGTTGAATGGACTCACACCATTATGTGCTGCAAAGACAAAGCTACGGAGTTATGACAACCGCTCCAAGGGAGAGGACCAAAAAATACCAGCATGAGTTCTTTTGCTGAGACTTCAGGAAAAAACTTGGGCTAGTGATAGAAACTTTGCTGTCCCTGTCTGGTTTTAGAGATGAAGTAGGAAATGGGTGAAAGGCTCCCTCTTTTTGTGCTCATAAGAAGAAACCAGTGGCTGAAAAAAATCTGGCAAAGCCTGAGTCCCGAGGGCTTCAGAGAGAAACTTTAGAAATGGTTTTGTCTTTCAAAACCAAAATTTTTTTCGCTGAAGTCAATATATTTTCTTCTTTTATATAATTGCTTTATTTAAGGCCAGTGGTTACAGAAATGTTCAGAACTGGGTTTCAATCATAGAATATGCACTGCCCTTCACCATCACAAGTTTTCTGCCACCAATGTCCCTTTCTCCCTCCCACTTCCCACCCCTTGACTATTTTTGCTTCTCTCTCTTTCCTTTCTAACATGGTAGTTTGCAATATTATTAAGGAGGGGGTGCCATGCATGCATTTTATTTCAGCATCCAGTTCCTGTCCATAGTGATCAGTTCCAACTCTCATCATCATATTAGACTCTTTTCTCAGAAACGAATCTGTCTCCTCTCTCATGTACCATCCAGACTCAAAGATACTGGGGACAGTTTTCTACCAAGAATATGTTACTCAGCTTTCTCACTGCCCCCCCACCCCTGCTTCTGGATTCATTTCCCTTTCTGCTTATTGATTGAGTTAATAATGTAATTAAACCTGAAGTTCAGCTCACTGCCTGCAGCCAGAGTATTATCCTTTCATTTGGGGGTGTGGGATATAATTGTATTAAATTGAAGCATTTCAAGGTAACTCAGTGGATCCTAAGAGATTTTTGAATTAAATAATTGACAGGAGAAAAGGATTTATTTTGCTCTTGTATCTTACTTATGCTGAAAGAATGACATGTTCCAATGTTTTTGTTTGAATAAGTCCAGACATGTCGACTATGCCCTCAACACTGCTTGACTTTGGTTCAAGTCTCATTTACTCCCTACTTTAATTTATTCTTCTGTGTATTTCTATAAATTTTTGCCTGTAGGCTTCCATGACCTTTCAGAGTTCGCATACTAATCTTTCAATGTTCCATATAATAATTTAAAGCAAAACATTACTCTGACCCATGATTCATAAAAATTTAATATCAAAGAAAACAAAATAGCAACCCGAAATAGTCTTTTGATCATTAAGAGAAACAATGACAAATTATGCATGAATGCTAACGGTGAAAGCTCTTAAGTGAGTCTGAGGTCTTTGTAAAATATTGATATCACAGAAGAGGTTTCTTGATAACTGACAAGTCTTACAGGAACTAGCAGATGTGAAAAACAGTTACCTTTACTGTTTTAAAGAGGAGTCACTCAGATTGACACTCAGATCCTCACTGTGAGTGCTCACAAATACCTGAGTGTTTGCATTCAGCTTCACAACAGGGTCTTCAAAGAAGAATCATTAACAATAAAGTCAAGTTCTTTGTTAAGTCTTGCATGAGGTGTGCGAGTCTGCAAATCCAAGATTTTCTAGAAAAAGGCAATGAAAGGCAAGAAACACAATCACTGCCCATCAAGAGCAGGCTCTGGTTTGGTGGAAACATCACTGTGGTGTTTCCTAGAGAAGTTAAGTCCTGGCCTCAGACATCAGGAATGTTTGGGTGGGTCATCGGGGTGGGTCTTAGGCATTGTCTGCTCAGAGGCAGACACTGATCACGGCTCTGCTCTGAGCTTGAATGGGCTGAACAAAGCGTCAGGGATTCTTAGGCTCAGTGATCTGTGCTGGAGCCTATAACCTTCTCTCCTGTACCCTCCCCCACCCCCTAAGCCTTTGTTCTCTGAAATGATTTGTGTAGAGGAGGAAATGATTCTCTTGGGGAACTAGTATTACAAGCAGTGATTGGCCTGTCGAAGTACCCCCGTGAGACATGCCCAGTTCCTTTCAGGAAAGAGAATAATAATAACAACAACAACAACAATAATAATAATAATAATAATACCCTAAAACAGAAAACACAATTAGAAAAGACTCTTAGATTCAACAAGAAACCACATGTGTGTTTTGTTGTTTGGAACATATTGAAGACTTCATAATGTTGTTTTTTATGTAAAAGGAATAAAACAAAAATAATAGAAAATGCAAGGCTGGGAATTTCTGTGAATCTACGCCTGCCTAGTAAACCTGACTGTGAAAAACTGTCAGTCCTGACTGTGTGTTTCTCTCTCCTCTCCTGTTGCCCAAACCTCTTGGGAATGGGCCGATTCGGCTCCAAAAAAACTCCTCGACCAGAGGTCCATTCTAGGGCGGGAATGCCCAGGAACACCTACATAACGTGAAAAACCGGCAAGAAGCGAATACTTTGCAAAAGCCAGGTCCCCTGTCTGTGATGTTAGGCTGGGAATTTCTGCGAATTTATGCCTGCCTAGTGAGCCTGACTGCAAAAAACTGTGATTGCTGTCTGTGTGTTTCTCTCTCCTCTCCTGTCACCTGAACCTCTTGGGAGTGGGTCAAAAAGAGGCTCCAGAAGAGCACTTTGGCTCCACTTTGCTACACAGCCCTGAGCTCTTTCTAAGGAAAGAGCATCATCACAACAAGAAGAAAAAAGTCACACTAAGGACTGTGCTGGATCAGTCTTCTTTCTCTCTGGGCTGTTTTCTCTGCTGCGTGCTTGGGTCTAAGATTTAATCCTTTGTGAAGCCTCATCCACGGAGGACTCCACTCCCTTGTAGGCATATTGACACACCTGGAAAGGGCAGAACCAGAGGAGTGTGGCTGTGTACATCATTTAGCCAATGAATACCACCGTAACATGTAGAAAAACACACAATACAAGTGTGACAATGGGGAAACAACGCAGGCCAGTGTCAGACATAGAGAACGAAGACGACAATTCTGATGACCAGATAATGACCAACAAACTAATATATCTCTCAGATAAGGACTTTAGAAAAGCAATATGGAAGATGCTGAAAGAACATACTAATAAGAACCAAGAAAATATGATGACAAAAATCACAAAACTCCAAACTGAAATAACATGTCAACTTACAGGCCTGAAAAACTCAGTAAATGAATTGAATGACAAAATGGATAATCTCAACACCAGGGTAGAAGAAGCTGAGAATAGATTTGGTGCTGTGGAAGATGAGATAAATAACAACTTCATACAGTGGAAGAGATTGAAAAAAAAACTTAAAACAAACGGACAATGGAAAAAATAGTCAAAGAATGGGAACAGATGAAAATAGAAGTCTATGATAAAATCAAAAGAAACAACTTAAGAATCATTGGAATCCCAGAGACACAGGAAGAAAATTTCCAGGAAGAATCAACAGTCAAGAACATCATTAAAGAGAAACTTCCAGAGCTAAAGAACATAGATGATCAAATCCTGCATGACCGAAGAGTACCAAACAAAAGAAATTCCAGAAAAAATACACCAAGATACATCCTAGTCACAATAACAAATCCCACAGATAGAGACAGAATTCTGCAAACAGCAAGATCAAAAAAGGAAATTGCATTCAAAGGAACATCCTTGAGATTTATCGCAGACCTGTCACCAGAAACAGTAAGGCCAGAAAGCAGTGATGGGATATTGTGACAAGACTGAATGAAATGAATGCTTCACCTAGAATACTCTACACAGCAAAACTCACTTTCCGGTTTGATGGAAAAATACTTGGTTTCACAGAAAAAAAACAGCTCAAAAAATTTACAGACACAAAACCACTTTTAAGAGAAAAACTGAAAGATCTAATTTAAGACAAGACTAACCAAAAGACACACCAAATTTCGACATAAAGATGGCATCAAATCCCAGGACAATTCTTTCTCTCAATGTCAATGGACTAAATGCACCAGTTAAGAGACACGGAGTGGCTAAAAGACAAAAAAACTCAATCCAACTTTCTGCTGTCTACAAGAAACGAGCCTGAATAGTCAGAACAAACACAGACTCAAAATAAAAGGTTGGAGGAAAATTATCCAAGCAAACAACACCCCCCAAAAAACTGGAGTGGCCATACTAATATCAGATAATGCAAACTTTATACTCAGGAAGGTTGCAAGGGACAAGATGGACATTATATATTAATCAAGGGGTATGTAGAGCAGGAAGAAATCACGCTTCTAAACATATATGCACCGAATGAGGGTCCAGCAAAATATTTAATACAATTGTTGACAAAGCTGAAAAATAAAGGGGTCCGGGAGATAGCATGGAGGTAAGGCATTTGCCTTTCAGGCAAAAGGTCATCAGTTTGAATCCCGGTGCACCATATGGTCCCCCGTGCCTGCCAGGAGCAATTTCTGAGCATGAAGGCAGGAGTAACCCCTGAGCACTGCTGGGTGTGACCAAAAAAAAAAATAACATCAACAGCAACACAATAATTTTGGGGGACTCAATGCAGCTTTGTCAACAATGGATAGATCAACCAGACTGAAACCCAATAAGAATATACTGGACCTGAGGAGAGAAATGGAAGAAAGAGGCCTAGTGGATATATATAGGACAATTCATCCCCAGAAACCTGGATACACATTCTTCTCCAATGTACATGGGACATTCTCCAGGATAGACTACATGCTGGCACATAAAACATATCTTCATAATATCAAGAGGATGGAAATTTTGCACGATACCTTTGCTGACCACAAGGCTCTGAAATTATTTGTGAATTCTAAAGGAACACAGAAGAAAAACTTTAACACCTGGAAGTTAAACAGCCTCATACTGAATATCCAGTGGGTTCAAGATGAAATCAAAGAGGAAATAAAAAGGTTCCTGGGAACAAATGATAATGAACACACAAACAATCATAACTTATGGGATACAGAAAAAGCAAGAGAGAGGAAAATTTATAGCTTTGCAAGTACACATCAGGAAGGAAGAAGGGGCTTACCTGAGTAGCTTAATGAAGCAGCTCATAGAACTAGAAAGTACTCAGCTAAAGGACACAAAAATAGGGAGGCAGAAGGAAATAACAAAGTTGAGAGCAGAAATCAATGAAGTGGAAACCCAAAAAATAATTCGAAAGATCAACTAAAGCAGAAGTTGGTTCTTTGGAAAAATGAACAAGATTGATAGACCACTGGCAAAACTAACAAAGAGAGAGAGAAACTTGATAACTCGTATTAGGAATGAAAAAGGAGAGATCACTACTGATATGGCAGAGATTCAAAGGGTAATCAGAAAGTACTTTGAGAAGCTCTATGCCACTAAAAATGAGAACCTGGAAGAAATGAATAAATTCTTGGACTCTTATAAACTTCCACGGTTGAAGGAAGAAGATGCAGCATATCTACCCCCCCATCAAATTTGATGAAATTAAAATGGTAATCAAATGTCTGCCCAAAAACAAAAGCCCAGGCCCAGATGGATTCACTTATGAATT
>PVKC010013657.1:0-22770 GCA_004027635.1 Crocidura indochinensis | reverse complement strand
CTGGGTAGCAAGTTAGGCACAGAGGAGACCACGTACTCTTGCAGACCTGGGGCTGAGGGAGGTAGATACGGGAGGTGTGATGGGAACAGAGCTATAGGGAGAACAATTCAGTGAAGGGAATCCCCCTGATATTAAGTTATCATATACCTAAAATATTATTGTCAACAAGAGCTTTCTTTACATGCAAAAATTAGGGGTGAGGGAAGGACAACTTTGGTGGTGGTAATCCCCCTGATTCAATATTAATATGTACTTAAAATATTACTGTGAAAGATATGTAACCCACTTTGCTCAAAATAAATAAAAATATATCTAAAATAAATATAATAAAATATAGAATAAAATAATATAATATAAAATACGATAAAATAAATATTATAGAATATAGTCTTATTTGATATATTATATTATATATTTTATATATACACTTTATGGATATACATATATTTCATGTATACATGAAATATATACACTATATGAATAATACATATATTTTATATATTAAGCATACATAAAAATAGTATAATGGAATCTACCAACTGAAGACAGACTGATATAAATTTATATATAGATTTACATGTTGATTAATTTGAGCTTTTAATCTGTATCCTCCCCTTACTATATCTTAACTTTCTCATTAGTTAAGAAGGAAATATTAGATTTATTAGGAATTATAAATAATGATTATCTCAAAACATGTTGGACTTTACACAAATGATAATGCATATTCTACTTAGGAAAAGGAATATCAATATACCTGTGTTTTGGGAAAAAAGAATCATAACAAATGTAGTTTACTGTCAAGAGGAATAGAATCAGAATACCTGACAAAATGAGATCTGTCTACAGTATAACTAATATTTTATTAACTTAACTGTATAAGAATAAGATAAAATGAGTATATACTAAATAGAGATTTTACTATATGCGGGGAATCTGAAGATAAACCAGTATAACTTTTTATAAATTCAGTTGAAAAGATATTGGTAAACAGTTATTAGACTCAGAGGTATATGAACAACATGGATTCATTTAACAAATGTCAGGAATGTAGAAGGAGCCAAGCAAATGAAGTTGGGTTTGTTTTGTTTTATAGTAGATAAAATAATAGAGAGAAATATTACCAATTAAAAAGGTAAATGTCTCATAATTCTGAGGGCTGAGAATTTTCAAAACTAAGTAAGAGAAGGTGATATTTGAGTTTCCTTTTGTATATATTGAGTTGGAAAGAAATTGAGTCACTTCAAAGATGAATTCAAAGATTTTGAAATAGACTCACCATGGGTAGTAATGTGGGTAATTGAAGCTCATTTGCAGAATTCAAAAAAACTAGAATGCATTTTCTGGTAATTTTTGTAACAATGTAATTTAGGTCACACCATGTGATCTACTATATATTTGCAGATATTGAAAAAGGTGTATATATTTATGTCTCATGTTTACCCTACATCAGCAGTTTAAAAAATTACTATGCTGTTTCTCTACTCTATTAATGACTGTCTGAATTTGGAATGCCTGATAAGTTGTTTACATTGAAGTTCAGAAGAAGAAATCAGTGCATGTTTGTAGAATATTGTGAAAACATTTTTCGCACTATGTGTTACCGGAAATGACAATTAGTCAATGTAGGAAAAATTATATATTTTTCCACATTAACAATAAAATAAACATTCAGACCAATGCAATTTAGCTCTTGAGAGAAATAAAGGATATTATTCATATATAAACATATATATTCACATATATATGTATGTATGTATGTATGTATGTGTGTAAAGTGCTTTTACAATTCAGATGTGTTACCAACAAATTTCTTTATACGTATATAATAATCCTAAAATTAATTTTCATATTTTTCATAGAAAAATAAAGCAGACAATTTGGAAACAATTAGAAACTTCATAGACAAACAGAATAAAGTGTCTGGAGATTGTCTATGAATGCCATTCCTGATCTAATCTAAGCACAATTCCAAGAAATTTTTTCTCTTTAATGCAAGTCATTTTTATTAAGCATTGTATTTTCCTGGTTAGTTTGTAAATTAAATCATGTAGTCATATGCTTTTTTAAATAAAATCTTTATTTAAGCACCACAATTTTGGGTTTAGTAAAAAACAGAACACTCCCCTTCACCAGTGTAACATCCCACCACCAATGCCCCCTCCCTCCTTGCCAAACCCTGCCTCTATTCAAGACAGGTATTCTACTTCTCTTCCTCGTTAAGACTTTCATGATAGTGTAGTTATTTCTCTAACTGTACTCACTATTCTTTGTGTTGAGCTTCATATTGTGAGCTGTCCTTCCGACTCTCATCTCTATTGCCTTTGGGCATTATTGCAATAATGTCCTTAATTTTTCTTAAACCCATAGATGAGATTATTCTGTGTCTATCTCTCTCCCTCTGACTTATTTTACTCAGCATAATAGATTCCAGGAATGTTCGTCCACATATAGGAAAATTTCATGACTTCATCTCTTCATAGGCTGAAGTAACATACATTTTAAATAATTTGAACAATATAAAACTAATAACATGTAGATCATGTGGCATTTTCCTGAATCATTTCAACCACTTCAGGTAACAGTCATATTTCTGTTTAGAGGAAAATATGTTTTTCAGAGAAGCAATTTATTTCTGGCTCCATATTTAAAAGATATTTAACAAATCCCATAAAGTGTGTTATTATTCTCAGATACTTAAAAATGGAAATGACATTGAAGTTTCTCCAACTAGGAATCCTAGGAATTTGCATTGAGAACCTTAAGGCAATGTCATTCTTTTATTGTGAATTTGCAGGACTTAACTTTCCGATATTTGAGGACACATTCTCCTCAAATGGATATAACAGGTTTAAGAAGTCTGCATTTTTGGTTTGGAAGCATTCAGGTCATCAAACTTATAACAAAACTTAGTATTTAACCAAATTTGAATCTATTATTAGTTTAAAAATATCCCAGTTTTAGAAGGTATTAAACAAACCATCTTTTATTTATTTGTTCATTTTATTTATTTTATTAAAGGTGAGATTAGTAGATTGAAAGAACAAAATAATGCATTCAAGATAACACAGGGTACTGCATGTTCAGCTAATCACTATTCTAATGCATAATTCTGACTTCCCACAATCACAAGGGATTTCAGGTAAAAGCCCAAGATTCTAGAATATGGAAAAGGCACTATTTCTAAATGTATTGTAGTTAAAAGAAAGCTGTTTTACTATTCAAGGGGAAAATACCAAAAATAAATATATACATTATTTTTTAAGTTTTTTCACTTTTTATCAAGAAATTCTTTGATTTCTGAAACCACTTTGAAGTTGAAGATTTACCTTATCTCCATTTTCCCATCCTTTGTTTCAATCAGCACATTGGTCATTTTAGATTTTAAGATAATTCTTCATGAAATTCAAGGGAGAATACAGAATTCAAGGGGTGGTTGCCCTACATGCAGATGACGCCTGTTCAAGCTTTTGCATCTTTCAAACCTTTCAAGAAGAATGACTACCAATCCTGGAGAGGCTCTTTCATGAAATTGAAAAAACGGGAACATTTTCAAACAGCTATAATGAAGCCAACATCACCTTGATACCTAAATCAATCTTTAACATCCTGCATGGACTCCGGAGCTACACTAGGAGGGATCCTTCAGCCCAGAGTCAGAAGTAAAACCTGGATATTTCAAGGTGTGGCCCAGAAAACAAAAGCAAAATACAATATATATATATATATATATATATATATATATATATATATATATTTGTTTTGGGGGGTCATACCTGGTGATGCTCAGGTGATACTCCTAGTTATGCACTTATAAATCACTCCTGGTTTGAGGAACCATCTGGGACACTGGAGGATCGAATCTTTGTTCATCCTAGGATAGCACTGGTAATGTAGACACCTTACAGCTCTGTGCCACTGCTTCAGCCCCATAAAGCACAACATTTTTTGTTGTTGTTGCTTAATATTTGTCTTCCTGGTTAGGGTATATATTGTGACAGAAGGGACCCTGTTAGTTTATTACAAATCTGCATTTCCAATACTTTGTACAGTATTTAGTACATGGTCAAAACATTAATTAAGTTAAATACTGCCACTTTCTGTGCTTGCACCTATGCTCTAAGAGCAGCTCATCAAGTAAAATATAGCTTGGTCTGTTTAAATAGTCTATCCAAATTAGAACCATCGAAAAGGAAAATAGCATAAGTTATAAAATTAGTTTTAAGTATTCTAGGAATTATGGTAAAATAAAGTAAAAATGAAAACCAATAAATTTTAATTAGCACACATATTAAAAACTATTGCTTAAAATAAGCGATAAACATATTAAGATAATTTATAATTTTATTTTTAATTAAGATTCTAAGTCCAAGTTTTTGTTGTTGTTGTTGTTGGACTCTCCAAAGGCTGTATGCATTGTTAGGATAAGTAGGTTTTGCTGAAAAAAGAACAGAGCTGCATAACTTGTGTTTGTTTATTAGTTTGGGGATCAAAGCTGGCAATCCTCAGGAGTTAAACCTGCCTCTGCTCTCAGGGATTACTCTTGGCACGTTCTGGGAAACCATATAAGTAGCCAGGATTGGACCAGGTTTAGTCATATGCAAAACATGCACCATACCCATTGTGCTATCTCTCTAGACCAGGGGTGAAAATTTATAAAAATTGGGGGAGTGTAAAACAGAGAGGACCAGAATGACAAATGCACCCCCAAGTAGGCTGAGTTCTTTTTCTTAATTTTGATTTTGATATTTTTGTATTTCAAGGTACTGAGAAAAGAGGAAAAGGATAAGAAACCAACTTAAGAGAATGTTGGATTCTCCAAAGATGATGAGAATCCCTGATACAGTAGCTCAGGCTTAGAAATAGTCTTATTTATTGCATTATATCAGAATGATGCTCCAAAAATAAGATACAGAAATGGGAAGAAGGGAGTAGAATGAGAGAGGCAGTGAATAATAAACATCAGAAAGAATGATAACAACATAAATGCATTAATAAAGGTTCTTGGATTTTTGGGTGGTGGATATAAATGAGCAATAAATGTTGATATGAGAAAGGTAAGTAAGGGGTCACTAATAATGTATGCTGGAAAAAATAGTGTCTGGATCCTAAATTTGTCCAAAGGCATGACATTCCCCCAAAAATTAATTTAAGAAAACCTTGGGAGCAGGAAAAGATATTGAAATGTAGAAGTCTAGTCCAGGAACAAGAATGCATGGGGCTGGAGAAATAGGGTGTTAGCCATGCCCAGAGTCAACCCAGGTTTAATCCCCAGCATCCCATATGGTCCCCTGACTCTTCCAGGAGCATGAGCCAGGAGTAACCCTTGAGCACCACTGGACATACCTTCACCCAACAAAGTAAAAATGAGAATGCATCCTGATTGATTAGAGAGACAGGAGGACAGACCTTTGGAAGATGCCATATGAAGAACATCAAACCACCATCAACTGCTCCAACTTCTCTTTTCTGGCAACTTCTTTAGCAAATATTTGGAGTGATGCAGTTTAGTAACATTGCATACCAGATAACCTGGTAGTGTAAAACAAAAAATATATATGTTTTTCTAAACTTGTAATAATTATTTAGGCTAACCTTCCACCTGCATCTCCCCTCTTGATACATGTACCCTCATACTTTAAGGTATATTTCCCAGAATGGCTTGCTCACAAATTCTTTCTTGAGTTGTATATTGGCCATCTCATTTAGGAGAAGCCCTGGTTCTTCCTTGAGCATCTTTATTTACTTATTTCTTTTTCTCCCTTTCTTTTCTGAATAACCTTGTTTAACTTTGCTATTTAGTTCTTTCTAAAATTCTGTGAGGGAAAGATGGAGGACCTGGGAAACTCCAGTAAGGTCTAGTACTGACATTTTCTTTCTTGCAAAGAGCTCACTCCAACTTGCGTTCATGGCATCCCAAGAAATCTGGCAGAAAAGATAATAATTTCCCATGTTGTGTAGAACAGGTGAACTTCAGGCAAAGCTAGTGGGCTGCTTTTTGGGCTGATGAGACATGAGTTCTATACCATCCAGGGACCACAAAGATTCTTATCTGTTCTAAAATTTCCAACCATTTCTTAGGTGACCAAAATGGATAAAGGAAAGTGATAGACTTTACAGCCTCTATCTTTCTCATCTCACATAAACCACCTGGCGAAACCTATTCCTAATCGTGGGGGGCTCATTTCACTCCTGGCAACATAACAATGATATCAATATCAGAAAACATAAAACTAAACGAAACTGTAAGCATGTGACTAAAATTGAAATAATTAAAATACATTCATATAGATTTTGCTTAGGAGGTTGGAAAAGAAAAAGAAAGGGGGATAGGTAATTTCCTTTATAGAAAGAAAATAACACTGTAGTGGATTTTGAGTTGGCTGCTAAATAACGGTTATTAGTAGATTTATGAATCATGTTATCTAAATCAGATAAATAAATTAAAAAAGTAATGTTCCTTGCACTAAATGGTCAATATAGTTTATATTGAAATCAAGAGAATTTGCATTAAAATCCATGCTTATATATGTATATTTATCAGCAAGAGTTTTTTTTTAATCTCTAAAATTAAGCCAGTGTAAAAAGACAGCAACTATATCCTTTACACTGTCCAAACATCCAGATGTTGTTATTCTAGATAAAGCAACTATTTAGCACTCTCAAATACTGTTCGTCATTATTATTTTTTTAATCATCTTAACTTAATTCAAGAACACTATTTCATGGCGTATATGAGCTTAGCTAGGAAACAGTTTAATTATCTTGCACAATTTTAAATAACCTGTAAGAAACCTTCTCTGCCTGATTCCCAGTGGTAAGCTTGAAGCTTCCTAATAAATCCTTCTTAATATTTTAAGCAAGTTAATTATTGTATAACTGCAACCTACTTGAAGTCATATCGCTATTAGCTTCTAGACATGCTACAACCCTGCTATGAACATGCTAGGTACAGTTCTTTCTTTAAACTGCTCCCAAGCTTGGAGGGAAGATGTTAAGATGGGTCTGTGAAGCGATATTTTTGAAGACACTTTTTTCTTTAAATAAAGTTAGCATAAGACCCATAGCGTCATAAAAAAAAAAAGTCAGTGGGAATTTTAGCTGGTGGTAGGGAAAGAAGAGCTGGAATGAGTGTAAGAAGGAAGTGGAAGCTCATCAGAACCTAGAGAACTAAGCCCTCTCCAGGCTACTGCTCAAAATAGCAAGGGAGAGGAAATGGTTTTTGCCCCAGAGGGGAGTTGAAGCCTGGGAATCAAGTTGTACAAAGCACAGAGGGAATCTCTGAGCTTGGGGAGACTAAGCTAAACAAATGAAAGGCCAACTCTGCTGCAATTTACATATTTCCATTTGGAGTTGCCCTCAACCCTTTCAACCCATATGGTTTTGATAATTATTTTTAAATGGAAATTCAGATAGCAGCAGGTAGTAAGTATTTGAAATAGGACTTCATATTGGGAAGCCCTGTTGGACACTTGGCAAGTTTTATTTTCTCCTCACAATAAACCCGAGAGGAAAGCTGGCATTCTAATTCTAATTGTAGGAGCGCCAATCTCTCAATCCAACCATAGTTCTTAAAGAGATGAAAGACAAGAGACTCATTTTCTTCTCTATAATTCCTCCTCCTCTAACCTTCACCTCCAAAAATATAATGAGTTTTAAAAGAGAGGGGTACCTTTATTTAAAAATTTTAGAATAACACAACAACCCACAGCCACACTGAAGATGGTGAAGCCTGGCTCTATAACAACTATTGCTATTCCATGATAAATGTCCTGACTCATGCTTAGCCTAAAAACAGTTCACAAGTTCTGTTCTCCAAGAAGTTTTCTCCCATTTAAAGAAGCTAACTTTTATAATAATGCGAAGTATTTATGTATGTGAGTGGTAGATGTTGACAACTATGTTTTCTTGAAAAACATAGGCATGTTTGTGTAGAGGATGTCTCCCAATGAATACTTCAGAGAACTGGGAATTCCAGCAGTGATTTCCAGTCAAATCAGCCTGTTCTATAATGCAACTGATTTGAGGGCACTATATTGGGGAAATTAGTAAAGCCAAATTTAGCAGTACTGGTCATGTAGGGATTCAGGGTTCTACCCTATGATTCTCAGTGATTAAAGCATCATATAAGGATTCAGGGATAAATACTATGGTGCCAGAAATTAAACCACTATACTAATCTCTCCCAGTCACAGTGTACTATTTTTTTCCTGATGCTATTTTTACTATTTTAATAATGAATCTCAAAAAATGTAATAGGTATTATTTAAACATTATAAATTATAATGTTGAAAAATAATAAGTAACCATAATATAATTCACTCATCTATGACTTGATTATATATGTATATACACATAATCATACATATACACATATATGCATATATATGCATGTAAATATACATATTCAATATATACACTGTAAGTGAATATATACAAGTATATATATATGTATACATAGATATATATGAATCAGGTAGTGCATTCCTAGAAATAAAATTTAGGAATTAATAAAAACAGGACAGGGGCCAGAGTGATAGCACAGCTTTTGGGCGTTTGCCTTGTACAAGGCCAACTGACGAACCCCATTCCATTCTTGACCTCCCATATTGTGCTCAATCCTGCCAAGAGCAATTTCTGATTGCAGAATCATGAATAATCCCTGAGTGCTGCTGGGTGTGACCCCCTAAAAAAAAAACAAACAAAAGAAAAACAAGGTATTACCTAAAAAAGAAATTTGTCTATCTTGACTCTTTTACTAGATCCAGAGTGGATTGATGGGCCATTTTTGGAAATGTAGAGCTGAATATAATACAATTATAAATTATACCAGTTCCTGGCCAAAAAAAGGCTGAATTTGAGTTAGATTACATTGTAAGAATAATAAATAGGAGAAGAGACATTTCATCAGAAAAAAATAGCATATAGTAACAATAGAAAATAAGACCATCAGAAGTTCACGTCCCTTTCTCTTGATAATTGTCAGCAAAGACTCTGATCTAAATAAAAATCCAAGGATAAGGTAGTTTGAGAGAAACTTTATAAACAAATTTTGCAAAACCACTCCATTCTGGAGTCATAGTCTAATTTAAGGCAATCTCTCTTTCTATATCTTTTAATATTGGTATAGTATTTGCATGGACAAGAGATATCGCTACTATAAGACATAAGAGTTTGTCTTGTATGTAGCCACCCCTGGTTTAAATCCTGCCACCACATAGGACCCACCCATCTATTTCATCCATAAATAAAAGTTTTTGATAACTATTTGTCTTATACTAAACTATCTCCTAAAATTCTGTCTTTAGCCTGAAACAAATTAACATGGAGTAGTGATCAAGGGGGTCTCAGGAGTAGTTTAATGATTGCATTGTAGGCACTGATAGCACTCAAGTAGGTTCACAAGTAGGTTGCCAAAGCAGACTATAACTAGTCATGACTACTTTCTCCAACACTTCCCTAGTGAGGGCATTTGTTGTTCTAGTGTTCCATAGATCTTGCTCTTTTGACTTCTACCCTTGGTGCCCAGGCTTCTCACTGTCTTATTTTATATGCATCTGTGTGTGTGAATATATAAAATAACTGATGCAATAAAAATGGACTTGAGAATTTAATGTGTCATGAAACAAAATTCTACTGACTAAATTTTTAAGATGCAATTCAATAATTCAAGAACTTGGCAAAATCCAATTTGGCAGATATAAAGAAGCTCTAGGGAGCAGTACAAAATAAATATTTTTATAGACAGAAAAGACAAGGAGCACATAAGCTATACTAAAATAGTCACATGTTGATTGATATGAGATTACTTTATATAGGGGATAACAAAGGTCTATCAAGCAGATAGGAAGGTGGCAATACCTATGCTGAAGGGAAGCACCCAAATGGGATAAAGCATTGAGATTGAAAGGTGTTTAGGTGTGCTATGTATAAAACTATGAGTAACAGTACTGTAAATAACAGTGCAAACATATATATAGCTCCTTATAAAAGCAGACTAAGACTCAAATGGAGGTGAAGAGCGCATTGATGGAGGAAAGTGGGCACTGGTTTTGAAATTTCACTATAACTAAATTTTTAAAAAGAAAAATATATCCAAAATAGTATCCTCTTACATGAACATTAGAAGTAGCTGTGAATTACTTGTTACAGGACTATTATTTTTCTACTGCTTTTATCCACATGACTACTGTCAATTTATTTCTCTTACTGTCAAATTAAAGATGATAGCTAATTAGAAGGAAGATGAATCACTGAGAAAATCTTATTTGAGGTAAATGTGTAAATATAGAAATTTCAGGATAAATGATGATGCAATTGCAATTATCAAGACATTTAACAATAGTTGTGTAAAGGACTGTAATTAGAATCAATCAGGGATTTAAATTATAGTAAGATAGATTGAAATAATTAGAACAATTAATGGCATTGTTTAAAAAGAATCTCAAAAGGTCAACTAATTAATTTACCCTGATTTGCACACTAATCAATAATGTCTTCACTTTAAAATATATTAAATTAAGTACATGTTATCTTTGAGAAGTATCTTACTTAGCAATCAACCAGAAAGATAGCCATATGACATAATTTACATTAGTACAAGTAATTAATGAAAAGGAATATCACAGCCAACCTAAAACACAGAACATTTAATATAATATTGAAATGAAAAATTAAGAAGGCTACTAATCAATTAGTATTTAAATTAACCTATAAAAGTACTCTAATTTCTACTAAATATGTACAAACTACATTTTCTGATATTGGGATGAGTGGAAGAAAGGGAGAAGTTTCTATTTAGACATTCCTCTAAGCACTAGATCTTCATCTTCATTCTTGCTCTTACTAGATGTAGTTCTTTTGGACAAAGAACTTCCTCATAATTACATTTTAAAAGATTTAAAGTGAAGATACAATGTCTATTTTAGAAGATTCTTTTGATTATATAAAGAGATATAGATGATAAGATTTGACTTTTTTTATACCTATTGGCTTATTCAACAGCTTTTTTCCCTTCTGCTTAAAATGTAGTGCAAGAAAATAAGAAAACATGGGCTTAAAAAATATCCTCACCCATATATATATATATATATATATATATATATATTGTAAATTTACTCCATTAGCTTCATTCTACTTAGTAGTAAATAATATAATCATACATTCAGTATTATTTTCTTTATAGGCATGTATTTGTAATTAATTTTTATGTATTTTCTATATTCCTAACATTATTTTCTCTCTCTAAACAGACTAATAGAGGATTTTCCACTTGCATCGTCTAAAAGGAGAATCTATTCAATCTATTCAATCCTACCCAGTGCAATTATTAAAGAGAAGATCCTACCCATTTTTTAGACATTTCAACTTTGATTATCATTCCCTTATTCTTATAGGGGAATATACATCAAGCAATCTGCAGCTTAAGTCATGTGAAATAGTGCCAGCAGGATAATTTTAATGAATTTTGAGAAACTAGGCGTTGTTCAATAAATCTAGGAAAACCTCACAGTATATTTGAGGCTTGCTCCTCTACCCACAGCTCCATCTCATTTGTTTTTTCCTTTTATAATACACACTTCACAAACTTATGCATGTTTGCTTAAGTAATCTCCACATAACATGCTGTCATTGGAGGTTTTTTTTTAAGTTTATTATTCAGATAGCAATGGTTACAATTGCTGATACTGAATTGTGGCGCTGATGGTAATTTTTATTGGTAAAAATTATATTAGCCATGATCAGGGATATTGCTATATTAAAAGATAGGAATTTGTGCTGTAGAGTGTTTTCAGGGCCTATTGTATGGAAAAATAGAGACATGGTCATATCTCAAATCACATCTGAAACAGTTTCAGCAAATTTTTAGAGCTATAGATATTATTAATCTCAGTCTTATATTAGTTCTAGTTGTTGTGACGATTGATAGATGTTTGAGTATTGTTGGGAATATCGATAATATTGGGAATATGATGAAGTCTGTAGTGATATAGTGGTGTTCGCTTGTAGTACTAGTAGTAACTATAACAGTAATTGAGATGATAGCTAAGTAAACACCTTCTATAGGATAAAGATGACTTTAATAGTAATATTAATGAGTGATATTGGTGATAATAATGGTGCATCAGTAATAGTTATGTTAACTTTAGTTATAGATTCTACAGTGGTAATGTCTATATAAAATTTTATAGCTTACAAAGTAACTTTAACTGAGTCATTGAATTTAATATTGTGTCTACTTTTAAACCATATATTATAGACCAAAATATGTCCAAGTCCTCAAGGTTTATAGTGGTGTGTTTATGAGTAAAATAATGCCAATAATGACTACTTACCTAATATTTACTAAGATAATCTTACTTGCCTTGCTGAAGAACTTTACTTAGTTCTACTGATATCAATTCAAGATTCTACCTTATGAAACTGAATTTATGAAATGATGTACATCTCTTGCTTTTAGCCATTATTTTCATGACATAGTGCAAGACACATAAAACTGATATAAACAGTAAAGTTCTTGAAGTTTTATAAAATGATTTTATAAATAAGGCATTTTACATTAATCCCACTTTAGCTTCCCTTCTCTTAATACATTCAATAAAGTTTGTTGTGCTAATAAATATTTTACATATGAGGACTAGTGTTTATGTTGTATTCTTAAACCCATACTAACTTTTGGAAAACAGAGAAACTTTTAAAACCCATGAAATTTTAAAGAGGTTTCAAGGAATAAAAATAATAATGATGGGATCACAAAAAATAGCCCTCTTGATGAGATGTGATAAACATTAAAATACGTGGCAAAAACATTATAGTTAATGTAATATTATGTTATTAGTCATAACTATAATAAAATTTTGTTGGGAGATTTAAAAACACATATTAATTTTTCACAACTTGGAAACTAGCATCACTAGATTAAATGCCAGTAGAATCGATTATTGTTAAAGGTTCTTTTGGTCACTTTCAAATGATAACCTTAAAATTATTTCCACATAAAACAATAAGAGAGATGCACCTGGAATTTTGAAAGAGGAAAGATCCATGTGCTACAATGAAACTTCACCAAAAATAGTTTGTGTAGGAAAAGAACACAGCAAAGTAGCAGGATAATCAATAAATTCCCTTATAAACTGTGTGCTTGGGAAAGATTTCTAGGAAAGATTTCTGAGGTCACAATGATAGCATAGCAGGTAACATAGGTGCTTGCCTTGTATTTGGAGTTCCCTGTGTCCAGCAAAAGTGAGTCGTGCTCTCAGAGAAAAGAGTAAGCTTTGAGCATATCCAGGTGTGGCCCAAAAACCTCAAACTAAATTAAAGCAAAAAAAAAAAAAAAAAAGATTCCTGATTAAGATTTCAGCCTTAGGTTTTTCTTTTTTGCAAAGGTAAAGGAACAACAAGATAAATAAACATTAAATCATTTACTCTGGGCAGAGATATTCATTGTATAGTCTTTTTAGAATTCATAGTATTCTAGAAACAAATATTTCACTTGGATTTAAGTGGGCAGTCCTCTAGTTCCCTCTAATTGTAGTGTATAGAGTATGAAGAGAGAAAGCATGTTAATGCTGCTAAATTAAAACCAAGTAACATTCACAGGTCCTCTTAGGCACTATGGGTCTCAGATAACATAATTGTGAATTCAAGACAGTTTTCAAAATTCAAGTGAGCTGACTTCCTGATAATTCTCACAGAAGGCAGCCATCAGATTAAAAGGAAATTTGAACTGCGATCCCTCATTTTCTTTTCATTTTTATGAATAGGAAAAAAAACTAGCATAATGCAAACTGATAAGAGAGTCAAATCACTGAAATATGAAAATCATAAAATTAGCATTTATCCAAATTCTTCAGCTGAGTCTATCATGGAAAGAGCTTGCTTAATCACATCAAGTCTGTGGAGTTTCTTATGAGCTAAAACACCCTTATTCAAAATTAATGACTCTACCAACGAATTAGATTAGTGAAGCAGAGAGCCTTTGAAAATTTGCAAAAAAAAAAAAAAGTGATATTTAACAATTTCCCCATGAAATAAAAAATTCAGTGATGAAGTCCTCAGACTTAGTTAAATTAATCATCATCACTTCCATCATCACTTCCATTTTTCTGATTCTCAGATGTATAGTTGACTGTTAAAAAATTAGTTTTGGTTAAAAACTGGGCAGTTTTAATGACCACTACCCTCTTTATTTGTAGCAAATGAAAGGATAACAATCATCATTGGCTTGGAAGATAACCTTAAGTGAATGACACGACGGTCCTTATGTATGCTAGTTGCTGCCACCATATGTTTGGCATTACCATTCTCAGGTATATGAGTTAGCTATCATTAGTTCTATTTAATTGTTATGTATTATTTACATTTTCAATTATATATGTAGAGATGATATTTTGGAGAAAAAGTCACAAATGTGTTTTATTTCCCTCCAATTTAAGGACTACTTTGTAGTTTTTAAATAATCATGCAAATTTTCTGATTCCCTTGAACATTACTTATTCACTTTGAGATTTGTGATGCTGGATAGTCAATATGGTGTGAGTTATGGAAAGTTTTTATTATATTTTAGTTTCACAGAATTAATGGAATAATTTCAATGTACAAGACACTTTTTTTATATAGCAATTGCTCTGCTGTATTTAGTACATGCCAGGGCAGGTCAGAATATAACAACACAGCAAAATTCTGATTTCATTCTATCTCACAATATTACCCTACTCTTCCCACATCATCAAACCCAACAAGGCTACTTGAAGATTCTCTCTCTCTTTTTTTTTTTTTTTTTTTTTTGGTTTTTGGGTCACACCCAGCAGCGCTCAGGGGTTACTCCTGGCTCCATGCTCAGAAATTGCTCCTGGCAGGCACCGGGATTCGAACCGATGACCTTTTGCATGAAAGGCAAACGCCTTACCTCTGCGCTATCTCCCGGGCCCCTTGAAGATTCTCATGTGCTTGATCTCAGACTGCTTTCATTCAGTTTTGTATAAAAAGCAATCACTAATATTCTGTCTTCTACCTTTTTCTTTCTTTGACCTGAGCAATCATTTTTATTTATCATATATTTATTTGAAGTTTAATTTCAATTTATAAATTTATACCTGCACAACAATGTAAATACAATTAATATTTGCTTCTTAGATTCTATATTTGCAAACTTGCTTACCACTAAATTATTTGTAATCTCCAAATATATCATTATCAACTTACATGATTTTTAGGATCAAGGGCAGAGTTGTAAAATATGTGAGTTGCACAACATATACATTCACAACAAAAAATAAGAAGATAGTATTAATATCTAGAGACAATAGAGATTAGGGCCAGAGTTTGCCACAAACAATTATAAATGCAGTCACGTAGAGAAATGTCTTTTATGACAATGATAGTTGAAACTGATTACTCTGGACAAAAATTAGATGCTGAAAGACTGTAAAGTTATATACATGATATCTCTTCATTAACAATAATTCAAATAACAATTCAAAAGTATAAGAAAGGTAGAGAGAGGAAAAAAGAGAGAAATAGAGAAGTTAAATACCTGCCCATAGGCAGGTGGGAGGGTGGATTGAGGACATTGGTGACAGGAACTTTGGTTTCATTTTATAAATTAAACTCAATCACAAAATATCTGTATCCACATTGCTTAAATAATGTAATTATAAAATTAAGGAAAGTTAGGAGGAAATGCCATATATAATAAGAGTTGTCAGCAGAAGAGTAAAACTGTACTTTTAAGTGGGTTAGCCAATATTACAAAAGATAGGGTGTTTGCATTTCATAAGGCCTACTCAGGCTCCATCCTGAATACACTGCATGTTTCCCCAAACCCTCCAAGAGTGATTCCTAAGCTCAGAACCAGGAGTTAGTTGTGAGAACTGCAGGTGTGGCCCCCAAGCAAACAAACAAACAAAAATGTGCTTTTAAATATAAATCACATATTTGAAGTTATCAGGAGTTAATTTAGTATATCTTTTTATAAATATGCAACTAAATCTATATTTATGTACCACACCTGTTATCACACCTGAACGGTACTTAAGGACTCTTATGACTCTGTGCTCAGATATTACTCTTGACAGTGTTTGGGGATCATATGCCAATAATAAAACCAGGGTCAGCCAGATATAAGACAAATGCCTTAGCCCTGTAATATATCACTTGCCCCTGGATGTTAATTTTTTATCAAACTCATTCTCATGAAAGCTTTAATATGGGAAGCATATGCCAAAGCAAGGAACCTTGGGTATTCAAATGTTGATCTGCTTATTAATAGGAAACAGATTAGAATTGAGATGAAGCTCCCAGTGCTTCAGTACACTGTATTATTTCTAAAACTGTTACTACTAGAGGAGAAGTGTGTGTGTGTGTATAAAGTTGTAATACAATATCGAGCCACAACTGACAGCATTACCTCTGTTAAAATAAAGTTTTTAAATTTGCTACAGGACTAATTATAAATAATAAAGTCAAAATGTTTATAAGAAAAGAAGAAGAAGGCAGGGTATAGTGTAATACTACAGTGAGTTGGGTGCTTGCTTTGTATATGGCTTCCCAGGATTGATCCCCCTAATCTCATGTCCCTTGAGCCTGCCAAGAATGATCCCTGAGTGATGAACCAGCAGCAACCTCAGAGCATTTCCAGTGCAGTTCCCAACTCCCCCCAAAAGAATAAGAAGGTGACATTTCTATTTCAGGTATCACCCTTTATATTTAATAATATTCATGACACTATTGAGAATTTATTTCAGGTATCACATATTCTATGTCATAGCATATATATGGTACTGATGATAATTTTGATAGTGATAGAGATTTCTGAAATAGGCCTAAGAGCAGAAAGTCAAAGGAGGGGGTAAGGCAGATACCTTGTTTATGCCCCACCAGAGTTTTGTTCTTTGTACTACATAGGGTTTCCCATATATTGCCAGAAGTAAGCTCACATAAAGGTTGGACCACAGCCAGCAGTCTTCTCCCAAATTAAAAAAAGTTAACAAAAATTAATTTAAAATAGGAATGGTAGAGATATTTACAGCAATATAAAACTAACACAGGTTTTATTGTTAACTGAATATCAGCCCCTAAGATTTTCCAGGAGTGATCCCCAAGCACAGAACTAGGAGTAAACCCCAAGAAATACCAAATGTGCCCTTCCAAAATACAAACTAAAAATATAAACATTAAAAGTGTGCAGAGTGCATATTGAAATGTTGTTCAATATAAGAGGCTTTGATGTAAACACAAGAGTGATATTGCAGAGATATGATTTATAGTGAATTTTCTTAAGAGGTCAATAAATAAATCAACAATATATTAAATGATATATGTGAACAGAAAAGTGCATACATTTATACTGAATATTTGTCAAAATTTCTTTAGAGACAGTGTCCAACAGGATGCTCACTCAATTCCATATTTTGATTAGCAACAATAGTTCTAGATTTAATAGGTAGTGAATGCCTATGGATTAGGTACTTTATGATTGATATTTTGCTTTATTTCAAATATTTTAATCAACTTAATATGCTCATTTTAATGAAATATAGGTATTATATCTTATTAAAAACGTAATTGAGGTGGAGCAACAGCGCAGCCGTAGGGCATTTGACTTACACGTGGCTGGGTTGACCCAGAATAGACCTGGGTTCAATCTCCCCCCAACCAACGTCCCATATGGTCCCCTAAGCCACAAGCAATTTATGAGCACATAACCAGTAGTAACCCCTGAGTGTCACCGGATGTGACCCAAAGACCCCCCCCACAAAAAACCCCCCAAAAACAAAAACATAATTCAACATAAAGATTGTGCAAAGGAAATGAGAGGGAGATGGATGGACATAGAATGATCACAATTATTTGTTGGATATAAAAAAAAAAGTCTAGTGATAATAATGCCCAGGGAAAATTGAGATAAGAGTCTGAAGGACTGATCCATGTTAGGACACTTGTCACCAAAAGCAGGGGAATTACAGTTAGCAGAGAAGGAACCACTATGATGATGACTGGTGAAAATTATTGCTATAGATAAAACTGGGAGCTGAGGGGTTCGGGAGATAGCATGAAGGTAAGGCGTTTGTCTTTCATGCAAAAGGTCATAAGTTCGAATCCCGGTGCCCCATATGGTCCCCCGTGCCTGCCAGGAGCAATTTCTGAGCATGGAACCAGGAGCAACCCCTGAGTACTGCCGGGTGTGACCCAAAAACCAAAAAAAAATCAAAACTGGTAGCTGAAAGAAGGTAAAATAATAAGCATGATACCAATACAGTAACAATATTGTAAAAAAAAGAGAGAGAAAGATAAAAAATGTCATAAAGGCATAAAGGAAGGTCAGGTGGAGGGGAAAGCTGGAGGAGGGCGGGAGAGAAAATAGGAACATAGGTAGTAGAAAATGTGTACTGGTGAGGGAATAATTGTAGGACATTGTATACATTAAACTCAATCATAATTCTGTATCTCATGGTGATTCTATTAAAATTATTTAAAAAATTGGAATTATTGTTGTTGCTGTTTTGGATCATACCCTGCAGCGCTCAGGGGTTACTCCTGGCTTTATGTTCCGAAATCGCTCCTGGCAGGCATAAGGGACCGTATGGGATGCCAGGATTCAAACCACCCTCCTTCTGCATGCAAGGCAAAATGCCTTACCTCCATGCTGTCTCTCTGGCCCCGGCCTTATTTCTAATTACTTTTTTCCTCGCCAACTTTGCTCCCTTCTCTATTAAAAACTACCTTTAAATTTGACTGAAGATGCAAATCAAAACACAATGCAATATCATATATCATCTCAAAGCACAGAGATCGTCAAATATTGAAATTAAAGAAAAGTCAGGACTGGCATTAATTCAGGGAGAAAGGACCTCCTTCACTGCTGGTGAGAATGTGACTGGTCGATCATTTTTGGAAAGCAATATGGACTTTCCTTAAAAAATATAAATTAAGCTTCCATTTGATTCAGTGATACTGTTTCTTGGATTATAACGGAGGGTGTCACAAAATGCAAGTAGAAAAGGCAACTGCACTCCCATGATTACCGCAGTACTATTCACAATAGCCAGAATCTGGAAACAACCCAAGTTCCCAAGAACTGTTCCCAGAATGTATAAAGACACTGGTACATCTACAGAATGGAATACTATTCAGCTGTTAGTAAAAATGAAGTAATATGATTTATTTATACTTGGATAGATATGGAGAGTATAATTATAAGTGAAGTAAGTCATAGGGAGAGGAAAAAGTACAGAATGATTGCATTCATATGTTAGATTTTTAAAAAATCTATAGTATGAGAATAATACCTTAAGGCAATAGAATGTTGGGGCAATTATAACAATATAAATAAATATAATATAATATAATATAAATATAAATAAATATAACAATAATAGTTGGAAATTATTGCTCTGGACAAGAATTGAGAACTAAAAGTAAAATTAAAGTAAGTGATATTTGTGATGTGTATAATATATCGATACTATTCGATAAAAATATTGCGAACCCTGGTGTTTAAAAGGTAAAAAAAAAAGGAGAGATAGAAATTGAGAAAGGACAGAGAGACAAAGAAACAGATTGAGAGAGAGAGAAAAAGAGAGAGACAGAGAAAGCATCTTGGCATATGGCCAGCTGTCATGGGGAAACTCAAGATGCCTGGGGAAACTGGTTGTGGGAAATGAGCACTGGTGAAGAGATGGATGTTGAATTTTGTATGGTTGAAACTCAATTATCATTAACTTTTTAACTCTGTACATTATAAAATGTAATAATAAAATAAAACTGTATTTAAAAATGTTGACTCTATTTACTGGCAAAATATTAGGACTAATTAAATTTGATACTATTACTTGGTGTTATAATAAGTCTCTGGGGTTACAAATATAATATAAATATATTAAAATGTTTTTTTTAATTTTATTCTATGATTTTCTTCAAAGCAATGTAAAGTGATGAAGTGGTGAAATACTGATATTTGTTAATGAAGTTGGATACATGAGTTTTTATTCTCTTAAGTATATTTTGCTAGATTATAAAATTTCCCATGATAAATTAAAGATATTAAAAATGAAGTAGTACAGTAATTTTGTACCAAGCACTATTCTTAGAACTTTATGTGTGCTCTTTCATTCTACTCCTGTAATAGTTTCACATAAAATATATTTTTGTTAAATTATTACAGTTAAAAATTCACTCTACCCAATTAATCAGTGGTAATAAATATATTTATAACTTAGTTTCCATTGTTTATTTTTATTATTCATTACATATTTAACATAGAACTATGGTGAGATAATGTTGCTTATGTCTGCAATATATAATTTTTCCTTCACTTTTATAATGTTGAGAATATTTATTTTGATTATTTCAGCATCTCTAATACTTTTGCCTAATTATTAAAAGTTTCAATTTTCACTTAAAGGCTAATATAGAAAAAGGAGAAAACATAAGCTTTATTTCCAAAAATTCTAGAACTCCAGTCAGATTATGAAGACATAAATTGAAGAATACAGAATATTTTTCCAAAATAAATAATGACATTAAATTGGGAATTATAGGTATTATCATTTGAAGTATTCTTAATGATCTAATATAATATATTTATCTTAAAAATAATTCTCAGAGAATCATAGAAAAAAATAGAAGTTCGACCAGAATAATGGTAAAAGGATGGAGTGTTTGCCATGCAAATA
This sequence comes from Crocidura indochinensis, assembly GCA_004027635.1. Lineage (NCBI taxonomy): Eukaryota > Metazoa > Chordata > Mammalia > Eulipotyphla > Soricidae > Crocidura > Crocidura indochinensis. The sequence continues at coordinate 2,095 of PVKC010013657.1, read as the reverse complement.
GCCAACTTTAATCTCTGACACTGAAATTTTCCCTCAAATCGCATCAATGGTGATCCCTAAACAGAGAGTAAGAAATAGTCTAGGAACTTCTGGTGTGGTTCAAACTGCTAATTCTCCCCTAAAAATATTTAGGAAATCTTTAAATTCTAAGACACATTATTTTTATATTACCTCTGATAATTTTTAAAATGTATTGAGTTCTGGTCACCTTGAAAGAAATAATAATGAAATGCACATGAAAAGACAACATAAAAACAGATTAGTATAGGAATTCAAATTAACTAGAATATTTAAATTAATTAAAATCGTCCTTACTTTAATGCCAGAATAGGCATAGGTCAGCTGGAAATGGATTTATCTAAATCTGTTTGCAATTGCATAATTAAACCCAAGAACACTGGCAGCTACACAAAATATTACCCTGAGGTGTTGCACTTATTTAAGGATTAATTAGATTAAAAGCTTCTAAGCTAAATTCATTGAGATACAAAATGATAGTTTTAGTGCTTTTAAAATAAAATTATTTTTACCAAATTGCTTTCCATAGAAAGTTTTAATTATCTCTTTTTAGCCAAATGTAAAAGTATCTTGCAGCTTAAAATATCAACTGAAGAAAAATATAGAACTATTTACATAAGATAGGTACTAATCACAAAACATATAGTACCATGCAATTATAACATTAAATATAAGGGCCTGAGCAGTGGCGCAAGCAGTAAGCCTTCTGCCTTGCACTCGCCAGTCTAGCACTGACCGCAGTTTGATCCCGTGGTGTCCATATATATGTTCCTCCAAGCCAGGAGCAATTTCTGAGCACATAGCCAGGAGTAACTCCTGAGCATCACTGACTGTGGCCCAAAAACCAAACCAAAACAGACAACCAAAATTAATCATTAAATATAAAATAACATAAGCTAATGACATATATTACAGATGTAGTGAGTCCAGTATAATGGCCCTATCTATGTTGTCAACTCTGTCATTATTTACTAACTTAGATACTTTTTCACAGGAAAAAATAAGTGAAAAGCAATGCAATGTGAAAAAAGAAAAACTCCTTCAAAACGGTGTCTACTTATTATAAAATAAAACCCTATAAAATTGTTCTTATGAAATGCAACATTTTTTGAACATAGACAGACTGGGAGTGATTTCAAACATTCCTGAATCCTTCCAAGAGTGATATTTGAGGCAGATAGTGTTTAGCTTCAATACCCCCAAAATAAAATAAATAAATAAATAAATAATAAAAAAACAAATAAATACCCTCAACCACAGCTAAAGGGGGCTCAACTATTTTATTCTAGGATTTTTTCCTATAAAAATAACCAAATGGTGATAAATCAAATAATTATATATATACATATATATATATATAAATATAATATATTTGGTTTGATGCTCAGGGGTTACTCCTGGCTATGCGCTCAGAAATCGCTCCTGTCTTGAGGAGCACATGGGGCGCCCGGGATAGAACCCAGGTCAGTTCTGAGTCAGTCTTGTGCAAGGCAAATGCCCTATAGCTGCGTTATTGTGCTGGCCCCACTTTTAATATTTTTAATTTGTGTTATGTACTATTTTAGCATTTTCTTTGTTAGTACATTTAGTCATCTCTTTATGATTATTAAGTATGATTATCAGCATACTTTGCAGATAAGGCAATAAATACAAACAGGCAGGGATATTACAGCATTGGAGCACTTAATCTAGGACAAAAGTTATATTCTTGACACCGTTGCCATTTACAGTTCTGAAGTGCTCTCAATACTTCTGTGGCAACATCCAGTAATAATCAGAGGAGCACAACATTTTCAGGTCCCAGTACTGAGCACAAGACTGATCCAGAGCATGAGTAGAGGCCTGAACACCCTGAACACTGGTGGTCTCATCAAACCTTAGTAGGAATCATATCCTATCATGTGTGGCACTTGAGGGCAAAACATGAGGACCACTACTTGTGGCCAAGAAAAAAGGAGGAAAAATACCAAATTTCATTTTTTATATTTCATTTTTTTAAATGTCTAGCCTTCATTTTCTCTTTCTTTTTCTTTCTTTCCTTCCTTCCTTCCTTCCTTCCTTCCTTCCTTCCTTCCTT
>PVKC010013656.1:0-22782 GCA_004027635.1 Crocidura indochinensis | reverse complement strand
AGTTTCACTGGTGTGAGATGATGTTTAGTTGTTATATTGATTTGTTTTTCCCTAGTGGTAAGTTCAATGAAGCATATTTTCATATGCCTATTAGCCATCCATCTGCCTTCTTCAGAGAAGTGACTGTACAGTCACTTCAGTTCAGTTGGTTCAGATTTTTGTTGTTGTTAATCTTTGTGAATACTTTATATATCCTTTATATCAACCCTTTATCTGATGTGTTGAGCACAAATATTTCCTCTTATTCAATCTATTGTCTTTCAGTTTTAGCATGTGTTTCTTTTGCCAGGTGGAAACTCTTTAATTTCATGTAACCCATTTTAAAAAGTTTGATTCTCTATTTTTCTATTATTCGATCTTTTTTTACACTGCCAAGGATCAGTCCCAGGACTTCACACATGCAAAGCACGTACTTTATCACTGTGTCAATGCCCTTTTCTACTATCCTGATTAGATTTTTGTCTTAAATTTATGTTGTTTGGTGAAATTAATTGGGGTGCTGTCTAACTTTTTTCCATGTCCTTGAACAATTGAAGTAGCATTGTAATTATCTATTCTAGAAAGGTTTGGTACTCAGTTGTTAACTCATCTGGTCTTAGCACTCTATCAGTGGCAAATCTTATTTTTGCAAACTCATCTACTATTGTTTGACTTGTGTTCTATACTGTATAAATAAGTTTAAATGATTTATAGTTTCTTTTATAAAACATCTTCTTTAGGTCAGAGAGAAAGTAGTAGGCAGAACTTTTGCCTTATATATGGCCAACTCAGGTTCTAACATCAGCATCACATATGGCCCTTAGGCACTGCAAGGAGTGATTCTTGAGTACACAGCAAGAAGTAACCCCTGAGCACTACCGATGTGGTCCCCACAAAATAAAATAAAAAGAAAATAAAAAGAAATAAACAAAATTGTCCTTTGAGGAAATAGTTGGTAATAGTTTTTAATCCTGTGATTATTCATTCATTAATTATTAATTATTAGTATCTGACATTATACTTTAATCTATAATCAGACTACTAGGTGTTGGACATTTTTTTTTTGGTTTTTGGTCCACACCCAGTGACTCTCAGGGGTTGTTCCTTGCTATGCAATGAGAAATCGTTCCTGGCTGGACGCATTATACACTACGCCACCACTCAGGCCTCAGTGTTGGACATTTTTTATAATTATTTTTGAAGAACCATTTCCCAAGTATACTTATTCCATTTTTCTTTGCCTTCTGTAATGTTTCTGTAAACTATTGTTTTAATTAACTCTTCCCCTTAGTTTCTTCTTATTTAGTGTTTTCCTAGTTTCTTAAGTAAGTAAGAAACAACACAGGGTTGGAGTAATAATACAAGCTTGAAGGCATATATTTACCTTGCATGAAGCCAATCCAGGTTCAATTCCTATCAGCTTATATAATCTCCAGACTTCTATCTAAAGTAACCTCTGAGCCTAGAACTAGAATAAACCCTGAGCACTATTTGGTGTGACCTAAAATGCAAAACAAGAACAGATAAGTAGCAACTTTCTATATTTTTATTTTGTGATCTTTATTGTTAAAAACACTTTTAAAAGGATGAGTATTAACTTTTAAAAATATTTAAATTTTTATTTATTCAACATTAAATTAGAAAGTTATTCATGATTGGGTTTCAGGCATACAATTTTTTATAATTTTTATTGTGACCAAAGTTAATTACAAATCTTTCAAAGTAATATTTAAGGTACATAGTGACAATGAATCAGGGCCATTCCCACCACCACTGTTGTCTTCCTTCCACCCCTGTTCCCAGCATAGGCATACAATATTTCTGCAACATATATATATATATATATATATAGTAAAACAGTTTAGGCTATACATCTTACAAATATAAGAATTTTCAAAGTTCTACATGTTTCTGTGATAAATGCTCATTGAAGCTATTTTTAGATTCTTATCTTTTTCTTCTAAACATAAAAATTATTTATATATTTTATTTTGAAATTTCAAAGAGAGTATGACATTTGGTCACATTTATTCTTTATTTTTATTCTTATTAAGCTTTGTTTCATAAACATATCTTATAAAATCTCTATTGTTTAAATTTTGTTCAGGTTCAGTTGGTGGTCAATTATAAAACCAATTTACATAAATGTTCCATAACAGACAAAAGAAAGGACTCAGCCATTGAGGATAAGGGCTATGCATATGCAGCTATGTAAGAGATGCATATATGCTACAACCATTTGCGTTTTCATTTATGCAAACACACATATATATGTACACTCATACTTCTTTTGTATATAGTTACTTTTACTCTGTATCTTTATTATGTGCTTAATAAATCTGTCTGTTCTAAAACAGTTCTCCCATATTGAGTTTTCATGGTATTATCAAAACTTAAGGTTTGTTTTGTAATGAGATGGCACAACGTGTGCTTTCAGGTGTGAACATCTTTTCTGAAACTATACAACACACAAATATATAGATCCTCTACTTATCCTGTTAAGAGCTTGAAACTTAATTTCCACCTTGTTTGTCATTAAAACTACAAATCCTACTTTTTCAGATTTTTGAATTCATCCCTTTCTGTTTAGCGTATTAAGCTCAGGGTTCCTTAGGAACAGGAGGCACACTAGCAATGCAAAGAAAAATTCTGGGAGTTGTCAGGAGCTACCAGGGCAAGGCAGCTAAGTGGCAGTCTTTATTGTGGTTTTAGAGAGTATGGATGATAGGCTGATTTAGTATTGGCCCATTAGTAAAATTCTAGTTTCATCAGAGATTAGGGCATGCCTTTGTTGTCCATCCAGGTTCAATGAGAGCAGATAAAAAGTGACCCAGGGTAGAAGGACAGGGTATAAAAGGTTATTGTGGTAGAGTCTGAGCTCTGAAAGATTTAGGTTGTCTATAAAAAGCATCATTCAGGTGACTTCAATCTAACTCGGAATATACTGGTGAGTGTCCCCCAAATCATCAACAGCCCCAGCTGTCATGCATCAAACAAAAAAATGAAATGGCATGACTACTATACTGTGATTTGTGTGTCTGTATCTTTGTACTAGTCTTTGTAATAAACCGGACTTCACATGGGATCAGGGGAGTCAGGGAACTGGAAATGTCCATCATAATCCATAACCACAAAACTTATTGTTAGGTAATTGCAAACTCCCTTTCTCTATCTTCATGACAGGATTAAAAATAATCCATATTTGAATCAAACCTAGAATTATATTCTGGACTTGAGAGAAATCTTAGGAATACTTCCTTTCCTTAACTTTCCACTATCTATTGTTTATATCTCCCCTTCATTCCTGCTGGAAGAAATCTAATTTTGTCTTCAAATTTTTCTGATTGTAAAAAATTATTTTCTCTCTATCTAGAGTTAAAGCCTGTTTCATTTGGACCTCAGCCTGCTAATTCTTAAAAGTTTGGTGTCTTGCTGTACATATTTTGAAAATACTCAGAACTGCTGCCAGATCAGATAAAATGTATATAAAAAAAACTTTCAAAACTTCTGAGGAGTCTTTTGTCACACTTATTATATGTCTAAAATTGCTCTTTGGAGAATTTGTTTACTTGAGAATTTCTTTCTTTTGCATTTGGGGCAGGAATATCTATCCTGCATGCCACCCTCAGAGAGTTGCCAATAACAGCCAATGCCCAGAACATCCTTCTTTGGATGCACGAATAGGCTTTCTGCAGAATAAATGAGTCCTTTGAGAAGATGTGATGTGTCTATTTGAATGCCAAACCCTTAGCACCTGACTCTGGTGCTGTGAAAATCACATGTGTTAAGTTTACTCTTCCTTGCAAGAATGAGAGGTTGCACAGAAGAGAACCCAACTTGCTGATCAGAAGTCTTGCAGAGGTCACTTTTTGGGTTGCTTTTAGAAGGAAAAAAAAAGCCCTCTAGGGAGTCAAGATTGGGCACTTAAATTATTGTTACCAAAAAAGGCAATATATTTAAGATTGACCTTTCCTGAAACCTCTTATGGTTACAATCTATGTTGGCAAGGGGACAAAATAGAAGGGCTGCTGTATAGCTTCAAAAAGAGAATAATTATCAGAAACTTCGCACATAGTCCAGAAGAAGATATCATAGCCCATTCTTGCTACTATGAATAGCTAGTGACTGTCAAATGGGCATAACTTCAGGTGTGTCCCCAAACTGAGAAAAGTCTACCTCCATTGTGGTACATACATAGCAGATTTCACTCCAGACTGAGTCAGTATCAAATGATCTCTTATACTCTGTCTTCTTGTTTCTTGGATAGGGATTCTGGAGAATTCAAATTTGTAGTCACTTGGTTTTGACATTATATGGAAGTTGAATATGTTAATGAGGAAATTGGTTAAGCTAGAGGAATAGGGCAGGATCCCTCAAAGTTATGCAGAATACAAAATGCATCCAAAGGAGCTGGTCATTAGTTCCTTTATTAAGGTGCCAACATGAATTTCTAACTCTTTCTCTACCAGAGAAATAAAAAGATGCCCATTTTCTTAACATTTGCAGGTAAATTCTGTAGGATGTTTTTGTTGACTACTGATATGTATTTCATAAGAGGAAAGTGGAAGGTTAAATAAATTTAGAGAATATTGGGCAAGATAATACATGTGTTAGAGTGCCAGAGCCCTCAATCAATGTTCTGCTTGATTGCTTTCTGGGGAAAGGGTTTTAGTAGATACAGCTCTCAAACTCATTTGACTGTACATCTTTATTTCTAATAAGTAATTGTAGACTAGTATATTGAACAGCTCACTTCAAAAAGTCTTCTTCTGAATGTAAATCGTTTATTTTAAAGGGGATTTTAGACATGCACTGCCCTCTGATACCCTGCCAGTCTATCTAGTTGAGGGGTCTTATAAGTGATGTCTGTGTAAGGAGGTGTCTTCGCTAGCTCACACCCTCCCCTGACTTATCATAGTGTTGCCCTGCTTTAGGGGCTCAAATGTTGTAAGAGACTAGTCCACAAGACTACAGATTGAAGGTGAATATGTATGGGTATACTGAACTTCGGGGCTGGAACATTACCACATCAGCCCCTATGTAGCTCTATAGGAAATCACGACACACAGTATGGTGCAGTGAAGCAGAACTTCATTCCAAGCATTAAGGAACTCTCTTACTCTACAACACACCTACAAGTTAGTAGCTCCAGGATTTTGAGAACATCATTTTTATATCAAAGTGCCTTTTACCACTGCTCAGTAATCTAATAGAAGTAGAATGACAACTGTGCAACATTTCAGATATCTCACACCCTCCTCTACTTGGGGAAGATACTGTTGGTTAATCAGTCTTCTCACTGAATGCTAAGAACTTTGGATATATTTGCATGCCCTCCTTCACCCTATTCATATCTATCAAACTCCAGCAGGATGATTTGATTGTCAGTCACAAACTTTGTAAAATTTAAAAATGTGAGATACTTTCTCCACAACATTCTCATTCATGAGAGCAGTGTGTCCAGAGAGGTCAGCACCTCCTTATTTATCCTTGGGGAAAAATGGGTGAGCAGAGAAGGACAGGTTTTTGAAGACTCCATTTTAATTTAGGGGCTCGTTTTTCCTTCCTTCCTTCTTTCCTACCTTCCTTCTCTCCTTCCATTCCTTCCTTCCTACCTTCTTTCCTTTCTTCCTTGATTTTTTTTCCCTTCTTTCCTTTTCTTTTTTCTTTTCTTAGGTCCATGATGAAGTTCTCCTCTTATTGATTCTTGAACAACTAATAAGTGGGTTCCATGCAAGAGCCCAAGTATGTGCTACCAATCTCATGCTGTAGTACTGAGAACTACTCAGACCACACCAGTGGTATTCAAAAAAATTCTAAGGCTGTACCCTAAGAAGCTTGGGATTTAAACATGGTTAACTTTGTGTAAGGAATGTTTCTATGACCCTAAATATTTGGTTCTAAAAAGGTCAAGATGAGAATGTGGTGGATTTGGGACACTAGGAATTTGAGCCCTGGTCATAGGACAACTGTAATAGCCATTAAGTCAGTACTTGGACTTCCTTGTAAGTATAGATTAATAGGCCTTGGGAAGTCTACCATCTTGATGATGGGGAAGTACAAGTACAAGGACAATGACTGGAAAGTACAAGGACCTTGAGATGTGTCTATCATATCTTGTTGTGAATCTTTTCTCTTTTTCTCAAACAACAATTAAGAAGAAAACTAAGTCTCCCCAATCTTGGTTGCCCTTTCCAGAGGAGTGCATAGTTGTGTTGGAGAGATGAGAAGATAGGGCCATCCTGCTGATAACAAACATCTAAGTGAAGTGCAAATTGCTTTACAAGTTTTATTTGAGGAATTATCTAAAAGGAGTTACAACCTGACTGTCCTATAATCCTACACTTTACCACTCCCAGTACTGCCAGGCATGGTCTGCTTTCAACAGGCGAGAGTGAATTTTGGGAGGCAGTTTCTGATTGCTTCTTGATGTTATGTGTCAGCTTTTTGTTGGAGTGGTGGCTAGAATGTTGTTGATACAGGACTGGAAAATACCATTGGTGTTATTTTCCTTCCTCTTAATATTGGAGTATTCAAATATCTACTGAATGTCTTTTGAAAGGCTTGAGTTAAACAAGAAGGAGACTTAAAAGTCATATAGGAAGTAGAGAAAAAGTTGGAAGATTGGAATGGACAAGATGGACACTTGTCACAATAGTCACAATGAAATAAGTCTGTAGGGTTTATAACCAGCTGAGGGTATTAAAAATTGTTTCCCTCTCAAAGAGATCTTCGGGAATTGGGTGAGAAAGCACCCTGCTTGGAATTATGATGACACCTAAATGAATTATTCCTCTTGAAAAGAACTAATAGTCTCTAGAGGAAAGGATTTCTCACATAGTTCCATCTCTTAATAGCTATGTGAACTTGGTCCAACATCTTACCATGGCTGTAGTTGTAGGTGCTATTCTCTGAGCTTCAAATGAACCTCTAATACAGCACAGAAAAGAAATATACTGAAAAGTTGGCCAAGAAAAACAGACCCACTGAACAGATGATACAAAAGCAATAAAAAAAAAGAACAAGTAGTCCAAAGACAAAGTTCTGGTCAAGTTCAATAACCTAGTTTTGTTTGACTAGCTCTGTAAGAATTCCCCAACTGTAAGCATATTACCTCTGGTGTTTTATAAAGCTTAATATTCAGAGGAATAAATGCCATGGTGGCCTTTCAGGAGCTCCTTAGTAAAGAACTTACTAAACTTATGTCAAAACACAGAGCTCAAGTAATTTGCACTAGAAACATCAAAGGTGGGGATGCCCCAGCTGCAGGAAAAGATGCATGAGCAGGTCCTAACTGTACATTTTAAAAATAAAACTTTATTAAGTCAGAAAATAGCTATGTTATCTCTTGGACTCTAATTATAATCAGGAAAAGTAGTAATAGTGGAAATATTTGGTTGTTTGGAGGACTGAGTAGGCTGATATATGTGAAGTGTTTGGAATAAAACATGTTGTATGCTAAGTGTTTCATTTCTGTTCCTTATAATGTATCATTGGACATTGGTGGGGTGTAGACTGCTGTGGATAAAAGGATGTTATCACATGAACCCAATTGAATCATCAGATTTTATCTTTTAAAAGACAATATAATCAATTCATCATCAGTTAACAGGCTAGATACAATTCCACAAAATCTTGAGATTCAGAAGACTTTTTCAGGTTTCACAGTATCCTTTGACAGGTTCATTTTTAAGATCCTCTTGGAACCAGTTAGGCTATAAAAGAGATGTTAATGAAAGACCACTAGAGATGGAAGAAATAGATATGAGATGCTGAGATGATCTGCAACCAACAGGAATGGGAAGCTAAATACTCTTGTGCTTAGTGGATGTGTTCCTAGAACTCTATTACTAAAGGCTGTATTACTGAAACTAAAGCCTTGCAGGAAAAGCTTCTAGGATCGATGGTAGAGAAGTGACAGAATTACTGTCAAAATTGCAGAAGAGGATAGGCCTGGGGCAAAAAAAAGCCAACCTCTCTTTTCTGCCACGTTTGTTCTATTGGCATCTCTCATTGGTGCAGGTCGAAAGCTAATAAAGAAATCCAAATGAAACAAACTAATCAGGTCCATCTCCTATACATCGTGCAGAGCAGAAAGATATAGGAACTTAAAATAGCAATCACCCCATTTAGTAACTCTTGTTACACTAACTTCAAGTGTGCTATTCACTAATGGAGTCCTTGGTGTGAAAAGACAACTAAATAAATTCACCATGGAGACTTTACTTCTTATAGTCAATGGATCAGAAGCCAAAATGACATTTTCAAAGGAAGCAGAAATATATTAAAATGTACTAATACATGGTACTAATACATGTATTTATTTTTGATCCCAAAGTGAAGGTGTAACAGTGCAGACCACAGAAAATCTTGCATTTTCTCATCTCCTTGACCCGTGAGACTGAGTCACAGTTGTCACAATAATGTTACTGTTTTTCCCACTTAGCTATGCATTTGGTTAAGACTTTTTAACCACTGGCTATTTTTTACCAACTATTTTATTAATAATTATTAAATTATAAAATATTAATAATTAATAATATTTATTGTTACTGGGTAACAAAACTCACCTGGTATTTTAGTCTGTGTGAGCTGCTAAATCAAAATATATAGAGAGTAGATGGTTAATAAGTAGCATAAATGTGTTGCTCATGATAGGTCATTTGGTGAAAGCCTAATTCCTAGTTAAGAGATTGCCAGTGGAGCCTCAGATGGAGAAAGTGGCAAGAGCTCTTTGGGATCCCGCTGATCAGGGCATCTTCCATTTATAAGGGCTCCCCTTATAATCTCCCAGGAGCTCCATCTTTAATACTAATTCCTACACTGAGGATTACATTTGAATATATTAACTTTGAGAGGATACAAATATTATGCAAATCACCCATGATCTTGACTGAAATCAATCTCCCATGTTACAGAAAGAATTTTTAACTAATATCGCTCTTCAGAAAATTTCAATGTAAAGAAAATTTCCAACATTGTTATATATTGGAATCATATGAATCTCTCCAGACCAATAAGCTATACATACTGTATATATGGATATCATTTTATTATTCTTCAAGGAGGTAGTTAATACACTAGAATAGTGCTATCCAATGTGGAATTCATTGGCTAATTGACCATAGGCACGTAGTTAAAATGAAAAATAATTAAATATCAATTATGTTTAAAATTCAATCCCTTGAAAAATGGATGGTACCAAGAGCCGACAGTCATATGTTCATTTAGTGGAAATAAAAAATGACCAGACTTGAATACTAAATCCAAAGTCAATGACAACAGAAATGATGCCCAATCTACATCAAACTGTACATGGGAGGAACAGTTGCACTAGCATTATGGGGGTACAGTCGGGGGAAGTGGGATGCATGCTGGGAACAGGGGTGGAGAAAGGACAACACTGGTGGTGGGGATGGCCCTCATTCATTATTACTATGTGCCCTAAATATTACTGTGAGAGATTTGTAATTCACTTTGCCCACAATATAAATATATGTATAGCCGGGCTGTGGCGCTAGAGGTAAGGTGCTTGCCTTGCCTGCGCTAGCCTACGACGGACCACGGTTCAATCCCCCGGTGTCCCATATGGTCCCCCAAGCCAGGAGTGACTTCTGAGCGCATAGCCAGGAGTAACCCCTGAGCGTCACCGGGTGTGACCCAAAAATCAAAAAAAAATGTAGAAATAAATAATATTTTCAGATTCCTAATTTACAAACAAGCAAGGCAACCCCTTAAGAGTATTAACCACATTCCAAATACTTAAAGGCCATACTTAGTTTCTGACTCTTATTTTGACTAGTGCAGTTGAAAATATATCAGAAAAAAGTTCTTTTGTACAGTGACAGAATTTCCAAACTCAATGAGAAGGGCACTTACCTTGCATGCAGCTAACCTAGGTTTCATTAAACCTAGGTTTAATTCCAGGCTCTTATAGGTATATATGTATGTATTAATAATTTTAATTAATAGAAATGTATATATTTTGTTTTGGGGCAATCACCCAGCAGCACTCAGGATTTACTCCTAGCTCTGTCCTCATAAATTACCCCTGGCTTGGGGGATCATATGAAATGTTGGGGATCAAACCCAGGGCAGGCACATGCAAGGCAAATGCCCTACCTGATGTGCTATTGCTCAGGCCCCTAGAATCAGTATAATTAAGAGATACAAATGGTAAGGTATAGGATGAAGCATTATTGTATGAATAACCAGAAAAGAAAAAGTACTGATCAAAAATATTTAATTAGTTATGTCCTACAACCTAATTTGAAATACACATTTTCCAATATATTTAAAAATAACATTTGAAAACAATAAATTGTGAAAATATAGTGTATTTTAAGAGTCAGGGAGATAGCCAAAGGGGTGAACCATATGCTTGCTTGCATGAGGCCCAGAATTCAATCCTCAGCACTGTATACCTTCCTTCCAGCAATGCTGAGGGTGTTCACTAAATTCTGGACAGAAAGGTCTGCACAACCAGGTCCAGTGTCACTAGGTATGACCCTAGGTGCCCCTGAGCACTCCTGGGAAGATCAGTTACCTCCCCCAAAAAATTACATTTTAAAGTAAATTAAGATAAAGACGTTAAGTGAATGAATGAATGAATGAAAACCACGTGTTAAGTGCCTTATGTTGGAAGCAGGAGGGTGTCCCACGAAGGGAAACATGTTTTGTTTTCTTTTATACTTGCTCTTGCCTGACCAGAAACATGAGAAACAACATTGATCATGATTCCACTGGATGACCAATTGAGTAAGCAGATGTCTCATTGACTTCTTTGTGGGTTCTTTCTACAGAATTATTTTTTCCAACAGGAGGTACATTACAATTTCTCTCTAAAAAAATTCACTCATGTGAATGGTTTTGAGAACTATAGAATGTTCATTGTTTCTCTGCCTGTTTAGTTGATTTTGAAGGTTAATTCATAGAGAACATTATTACGTAGAGAGTCAGTACATGTCAGGGATGATCTGGAACAATCTCTTTATATTAGAGCTAGAGATATAGTAAGGTACTTGCCTTCATGCAACTGATCTGGGTTTAATCCAATATGGTGCCATGAGCACTTTCAGGGGTGATGCCTGAGTGCAAAGTCAATATTATTCCATGACTATTACAAGGTATGTTCTCCAATTTTTAAGTTAATTTTAAGAAAAAAAATACATACTATCAATGGTGAGTCATCTTGTCAGATAGAGCATATTCCCAGAAGCCCTTGTGGAAAAAAGTCTACCCATACTGATAATATGACAATAGCACAGCTAAATCAATGTATCAGGATGCAGGGCCAACTTCCACTTGGGTTGTTTCTGATAAGTTAATGGAAAGTAAAAGCTCTCAAATATGTCTCATGAATCCAGAACAGGAACTCTGTCTGATTCCATCGTCAGTCATCAGACTGCCAGGAATAATGTAATCTGATAGGTTATAGATAACACAATGGTAGTCATAAATGGTGCTCATGTACTTCCTCATATCACCAAATTACCAAGAGTTCTAGTCCTGTTAAAGGAGAAATTCTATAAACTTTAAAATAAATGCTATATTGGTTAATACATCTCTTTCCCCTTTTCCTATATAGTCCTCTCTCACACCATCTCTTCCTCTTTCCTCCTCTACAAGCTTGGCCCTCACTTTTGAGAATTACAGACTCTTGAATGTATAACTCAGACCACCACCCTAGAATCTAGTCATTTGAAATCAGTAGCTACAGCAGCTGAAAATCAAAAATTGAATAATTCTGTTTCTGGTGACTCCAAGATTTATTTTAATATCTAAATTGTAGTGGTTTATTATGTCTCTCTGCAAGTTACTTGATTTCAAAAATTGTAATATATTTTTATTTTTAACATAATTATCCATTTTGTATTCAGAGATGAGTTTCTCCCACACTCACTAAACGAATATTGAAAAGCTATTAAAAAGTACCAGTTTGAGGAGCTCAATTCTATAGCTCCAAACCTTCCCTCTTGTAAGCAATAGGTTGAAGTAAAGAACATTTTATGATCTCTACCATTGACGAAGAGGAGATGGTAATTGTACTTATCTAGTTCTGGCATAAACATAAAGTACACCTGTCAAAAGATGTAAATACACATTTTGCCAGGAAGATAGACAGATGGTGATTTAGTGTCTGAAAAGATGCTCGACCTTAATAGTTTTTAGAAAAATGCAAATTTAAATCAAATGAGTTACCACTACATGCCTATTAGAATTTAAGTAGCTAAACACAGACCTATTTAGGACTTAAGTATTTATCCAAGAGAGGAACTATATGCCCTTACAAATACTTGAGCATAAATATTCATGGCAGTTTTACTTGTAAGTGCCAAGTGGAAGTATTCCAAAAGCTTGTCAGTATAATACTACTGGCAATAAAGAGGCTGAGTCAGTAATATATACAACCATGATGAATAAATCTCTGAATAACTATGTTAACTGAAGGAATAAAGACAAAAAATGTTTTTATATAATATATAAATCTTAAAGAGGCTGCAAATTGATCTATGGAGAAGAGAGGATAGTTCACTTGAGGACAGATGTTTTTGGAATCTAGATAGGGCCCAAGTGGCAAAAGGTATGAAGAAATTGTGCATGTAAATGAATTTACTTTCTTAATTGTGGTGATGGTTTCACAAGTATATACAAATGTCAGAACTTACTAAGTTGCACATTTAAAAAAATATCATTTGCTTTCTTTAAAGACCATGTATCATATAGTTGACACAGTTAATCATAACACATCTGTTTTCAGGTAAGTCGGAACAAAATCATTAAAAATCGAATGAAAGAAAAAAGAATAAGTACATTAACAAGAAAACTTGTGAAAATTATTGTATCTCACAGTTAGCTCACTAAATCACTATCAGTAGGTTTATTTATTTATTTTTAGTTTTTCGGGCCACACCCGTTTGATGCTCAGGGGTTACTCCTGGCTAAGCGCTCAGAAATTGCCCCTGGTTTGGGGGTACCATATGGATGCTAGGGGATCGAACCGCGGTCCTTCCTTGGCTAGTGCTTGCAAGGCAGACATCTTACCTCTAGCGCCACCTCACAGGCCCCGTCAGTATGTTTATTAAGTTCTTGTTGCTAGCTGATCATTCTGTTACTTCTTGGTTTTTGAACATTAGGTGGTTTCAGACACACATTAGTTTCTAAATTGGTGTCTTCCTACGGGGAAGATAGTATTCTAAAAAATGAGATTGTCCAGAAATTCCAAGCACAGTTGCTGATACTGTGACTTTTGTGGGGCATGGTTTTAGCTGCCTGGGCTTCCAAAAGTATGAGGTGGGGAAAGGGTACCCGCACTCACCCTGAAAGAAGTCCTAGTGATATCACCCCCAAACATTGGCATGCATGGAGTTTTAATCATACCAGTTTCTCTGCAGTAAGCTGTAGATAAATGGTGAAGCAGGGCCATTAGCAAGGTGGCTAAGGGTGATCTGTATAACAGACATAACTTTGGCATGCCTCTCATCCCAAGATTGCCAAGTCTCAGCTATAGCAAACCATGGCTTGGTTTACATCTCTTTCATGAACAGTCTGACTCTATGTAACTGGTCAATTGCAGACATGGTAACTGCATTTGTGTGCATGGTTTCAACTGTCAGGGCTTACAGAAGTACTACTTGCATACTTTAAATTGTAGTCTGTGGTCATAGAGATAGTTTAGAGGATAAGGCATTTATTTATCTTGCATATAGCCAACTCCAGTTCAATTGCTGTTGTAACTGTTGTAAATATTCTACCAAGCATCTCCATAGGTCACTCCTAAACATAATTGTATAGCCCCTACACAGCCTGAGTGTGCAACCCTAAATATATGCAGTCCATTTAGATGTATAAAATGCATTCATCCTTAAGCAAGTGATTTTCACATAGTCAACCTTCTGTAACTGGTGAAACTTTAGTGATACCTTTCTGGGAACTCTTCTAGTTGCTAAAGATGGAGAGTGGCTTCTATCTCCAAAAAAGAAAACTGCATCTGCCATAATTACTGAGCTTGCACATATTTTGATACATCTTTCTAAAATGCATTTAGTATAAGGAGCACAAATCCTGTCATTGTACTATACTTCTGAGACTCCACCTGTTTTTGGAATTCATACTGGTCTGAGGATCAGTCTTAGATGCTATCTGTCCTGATTGTGAAAATGTTTATTAATTTTAATAACAATTAGTGATTTCCATTTTACAAAGCCATTCAGTGTTGCATGTGGCTGTCCTCATGAATAGTCCGTCCAAGGGGTGAGGTTTGGTGCCCATGTGAACTTTATGTGGAGCCCTTATTTGGAAATCAAACAGTAAAAAGAAAAGCAATTGGTTGAATGGGCATTGGCTAATGGTGACATTTGAAGTGATTAAAGCAGAACAATAATGAGGCTTTTCATTTTTTAATTTACTTTATTTAAAGAGCATATGACATATAGTGATCAGTTTGATTATAATACATTTGTTTTCAGATAAGGGAGAGCAATTTTATTTTTAAAAGAAGGAAGAAAAGAAAAAAGTACAGCAACAAGCATATTTGTAAAAACTATTATATCTCTAATGAGATCACTGTCATAGTCAGAAGGTTTATTAGACTCTTATGGCTAGCTAATAATTCTATTACTTCATTTGTTTCTGAACATTAATTGACTTCAACTACACAATGGCATCTGAATTGGCATGAGGCTGACAGTATTAAATAACAAATGAAGTTCTTGCAGCCACACAGTCCAGGAATTCAAAGCTGCCTGGTCTTCCAGAATTATGAGAAGATGAGGAGAGTGCTCACATTCACTCCACCAGTTCAAATACCAACATACCTTGAGTTTGGTCAAATTGGTATCTCTGCAGTGTCATAGAGGAGTGGTGAAGCAGAGTCATAGACAAGTTGATGATTATGAGTGATGGATGCAGCAGGCATTGCTTTGTTAGGGCAGGAGGTTGGCCTGTCCTTTCCTCCCCAAATTGCCAGCTTTCAGCTGTATGGCCATAATACCCATGAGTTTTCATGGCTTAGTTTATATCTCTTTTGAGAACAGAGTGAATCTAGAAGCTGGCTGGGTACAGATATAATGACTAAATTTGTGGGTATAATTACCAAGAATTTTAATATTTTCTCATGTGCTTAGATTCTATATTTCTGTCCACTTTTTCCTTTTTTCCTTTTTCCTTTTACTCTTACTTTCTTTTATCTCCCTTTTTCCTGCAAGAATCAAACCCTGGACTCTGCCATTAAACTGCATCTTCAGTCCTAATTCTCTTGTTTTAAAGCTCATTAATCTATGAATATGGACTCACCTTTGCAAAAAATGTCTCTTGAGATAAGGAAGGAAAATTCATAAAGAGAGAAGTGCCTGGGAAGTAGAGAATGAGTATGCCATCTGAAGGAGTGATCCTTAAACATTGCCTTGAATGATTGTCTCATCCTAATACCAGATATTCAGTTTTTGTCCAAAGGGCAAGCAATCGAAACAGTCCCTCTTTTTGTGGCAAATGAAAGGAAAGCCCAGGTGTGCTCCAAGACTCTCTTACCTGAGGCTCCTGCAGTCCTGAATCAGCCTTCATGGTTGCCTTATTCTGTAACAATATAGCCTGCTCTGAATCTTTAAGTATAGAACTTCACATATTCCAGAATTTCTCTGAATATATAACTCATTCTCTAAAGGGACTTCCTTGAAATCTTTATCTTGATGATTCAGAAATAGAAGAACTGAGTCTCATCTGTATAAAAGAGCCAACTGAAAAAGCCCAATGTCCTGATAATGTTTCCCTTATCTCTCCTTGTAGGTGGACAGAACAGAGGTGATTCGCACTTGCATAAACCCAGTGTATTCCAAATTATTTACTGTGGACTTTTACTTTGAAGAAGTGCAACGTCTTCGGTTTGAAGTCCATGACATAAGCAGCAACCACAATGGATTGAAGGAAGCTGACTTTCTAGGTGGAATGGAATGCACATTGGGTCAGGTGAGTAAACAGATTCCCCTTCTTGCTTTCTTCTGGTATTTACTTTCCCCCTCCTCAACTTGTGTAACCATTGCTTTCATTCTATTTGTAAGTATTATTTTTCTTTGACCAAATAGCCTTTTGTAACTTTACAGGCACTGTCATTGTTATATGGAATGTTGCATTTACATTGGAATGGTGTGTGAATTTAATCATTTACTCTGCAAAATGCCTGCCTTATGTTGGACATTCACTCAACAATAATGTATTGAGCACTTACCAGGCTGTGTCCGGGATAGCTTTTTTCTGCTGCCTTCCACATTTTCATCTTCCAAATCAAATATGACAACTTCCACTTCTACCACCAATTCATACATACAGGGACTTTTGCTCATTGCTATGTGTTCCAACTCACTGGGCCCAAAAAAAGCTTGAGAGAGGAACTAAAAAGGTATTTGATAAATAAATTAGTGCTTTAAGGTAACCCTCATAGCAAAATAAAGTAATCATCCTCATTCCATCTATTTATCAGTGTAACTGCCTCAACTATTGTAAAATACAGAAACCCAGGTTCAAGACAGCATTGTCTTTTCTGCTAGTCAAAGAAGAGCTTTCCTGTTGGGTAGACTCAGAATTGGGACTCCATGATTATGTATTTATATCATGCATATGTATAATATATTTTGTATTTGCTGGAGATTGTTATAAGGGTGTATTTATGGTCACTTCCAACCAAAAAGACAAAATAGTTTTCCTCTGAAAGGTTTCCTAACCTTAAAAATGTAAAAAAGTATAGCTGGTAGGACATTTGCCTTGCATGCAGCCAACTTGGGTTCAATTCCCAGCAACCCTTTGGGCTTCCAAATCTGCCAAGAGTAATTTCTGAGCACAGTGTCAAGAGCAACTCCTGCTGGGGCCCGGAGAGATAGCATGGAGGTAAGGTGTTTGCCTTTCATGCAGAAGGTCATCGGTTCGAATCCCGGTGCCCCATATGGTCCCCTGTGCTTGCCAGGAGCAATTTCTGAGCAAGGAGCCAGCAATAACCCCTGAGCACTACCGGGTGTGACCCAAAAACCAAAAAGAAAAAAAGAGCAACTCCTGAATGCCACCGGTTGTGTCCCTTTCCCCCCCAAGAATCATAAAGGAGTCAGGCATAAGAAATAGTCCTTTTTTATCTATGAGTCCTGAGGCTATGGCAGCCATCTTTCATCAGGATTGAGGAAGAGAACAACACTTGGAAGCTTGGAAGAGCTCTGAGTTTCAAGACGAGGAGGCATAGGCCCGTGACACTACACTGGAGTCCTCCAGTTTAAAATATAATATGTCTTACTGTTAAGATTAACTGGGAGAGGATTTTTGATTCTTTGAGTTAAAAGATACACCTTCCTTGTATTCATAAAATAAAGCAGAACAATGCTACGTCTTTGTTTCATTAAAGCTTTTCTTCTATAAACAAACAAGGTGACTCCCAGTTCCACTTTGTTTGCTTCTATATTATTTTACCTGTCTTGGCAGTCCTTGGAGGGCCCTTGGAATTATTTGTTTTCAAATTTTACATGACTGAACATTCGATTCCTTGATGGAGCCCAAACAGGAATTAAGTAGCTTTTGATACTAATCTAAAATGTTTTCTTCTGTCATTATTTATAAAAGAAAAGTGTTGGAACTCACCAGTTCCGAGAACTTATTCTATTAATTCTATGGCACAGGTGGACCAGAGCAAGTCTGTAAAGATAGATTTAAACTGCTTTGTCTATAGCAACCTAATCTAAGAAGCTCCATGGGCTTCACTGTATTATTTACATCACTATGGGATAATTCTTGGTGTCACTGGCAACACGAAGTTCTAATTGACTAGATCATTCCTTAGAGAAGTTCTTACTAGCCAGAATGCCCCACAAGATCCTGTAACCTATTTCCATTTCACTTGTTTAACAACATTCTATACTTGAGAAGTGTATCATAAAAAGTTGACTATAGTCATTTAACTTTTCGCTTAATTTGCTTCTACATCTGATTTCCACAGCTAGTTTACATGAGTCTCAAGTCATAGACCACAATCAACACTTTCTTGTGTCTAAAACAAAGCCTTTATGTATTATATAGTCAAGTCAAGATTATTTTGGAAATTTTCAAACCTAAAACGTTTTTCAAGTCTAAAAAATTTTAAGACATGGTAAAGTTCACCTGGGAAATTTTTTTCAGCAAGTATTTATCTAGTGCCATGGATATGCTAAATGTTATGCAAGGTAATAGAAACACAGAAATGAAAATTAAGAGATCATGCCCTCAAAGGACTTATAATTAGCTAGAAGATAAAGTTGGTAAATAAATAAAGTAAATGCCTATGAGTTTTATGATAGAGATGTATTCTGAGGACTGTGGAGGTAAAGACAGCTTTGCCTAGAAAGTGTCAGGGGGATCTCATAAGAAAGATTACTCTGGGTCTGAATTTAGAAAGACAAATAGGAATTCACAACTTGATAAAAAAAATTGGGACTGTATGGGAAAATGATTACTACACATAGAGGCACAATAGCATAAGTGCTTTATCATGACTGATAGTCAAGAGAATGATGAGTCAAGGTGATGAGGAGACTGACCAAGAAAATTCAAAGTGTCTCTATCTACAGGATAGCTGGGAAATGGAGAGATAGTACAGTGCAGAAAGATTTTCCTTAAGTCTCTAGCATGCCAGCTAGTCCCCTAAGAATTGCCAGGATTGATACCTGAACACTGACATCCGTGACCCATAAACCAAAAAAGAAAAATTAGAATAGCTTGCACTTGCACTGAATGTATCTGGGGTCCTAAGATTTTAAAGGGGACAGGACAAATTAAATATATAATATTAAAAATATCACTGACATTCTTGTGAAGAATCCATGTCTTTGAAAGTAGGTGAGAAAAGAGTTTGTAAGAATCTGTGTGATGTTGGTGGAGACGTATTTTGGCTATACTATTGGAATGTTGTGACTGAGGATCTGGGTGGGAATTAGATGTGATGTTGACCTACTGAGTCAAGGTCTATGAAGCTTCCAGAGGAGGTTACCAGCTGGTGAACTAACCATCTGGTGTGAGGAGAATAAAAATGTGAGCAGTCACTTCGTAGAAATGTAAGGAAAGTGGGAGGATCCTTTAAAAAACTGTTTTAGTTATATTTGTGAAAGGAAATTAATTAAATATGTCCCAGATGAACACTCAAATGGGATATTTTAAAATCATGGACTATGTAAGAACACCTTAACTTTCTGTCAGACAATCTTTTGGACAAACTCATCTCAGACTTTCTTCAGCATCCCTGCCCCAGGGATTTAACCATTTTTCTAATCATTGCCCCTTAATGCTTTCCCTGCCTCCAGGATCACCCTTCACTATCTACCAATCATAGGAGTGTCAAAATGAATTTTCTAACCTATGCATCTAATGCAGGGATCATCAAACTTTTTAGAGAGACAGTCCACTATCCCTCAGATCATTGGAAAGCTGAATTATAGTTTCTTTTATAATTTAATCACCATGTTTACAAAATTTTTATAGACTGGGGTTTCGATCATAGAATATGCACCACCCTTCACCAGTGTGATTTTCTACCACCAATGTCTCCCCATTTTTCTCCTTCACCCAACCCCCTGCCTGTCTCTCAGGCAGGCATTCTTCCTCTATCTCTCTCACTATCATTGTCTTGATAGTTGTCATTCTGGTTAGTATTCTAGCTGCATTCACCACTCTTTGTGGCAAGCTTTATTTCATAAGTTATTCTTTCCAATTGTCAGCTCTATTTTCTCTGGTTATTATTGCTATACTGTCTTTTATTTTTATTATATCTAGCAGATGAGTGAGACTATTCTATGTCTATCCATCTCCCTCTGACTCATTTCACTCAGTATAATGGTTTCTGTGTCAATCCATGTATAGGCAAATTTCATGACTTCATTTTTCCTAATAGCTGTATAATATTCCAATCTGTAAGTGTACCACAGTTTCTTTAGCCACTCGTCTGTTGTAGGGTACCTGGATTGTTTCCAGATTCTTGCTATTGTAAACAGTGCTGTGATAAACATAGGGGTGCAGAGGGCATATTTTTGGTATTCCAGGGTAAATCCCTATGAGTGGTATTGCTGGATCATATGATGGCTCAATTTACAGCTTTTTGAAAAATATCTATATTGTTTTTTAGAAGAGTTGAACTAGACAGCATCCCTACCAGCAGTGAATAAGAGTTCCTTTCTCCGCACATCCCCACTAGTACTGGTTGTTCTTACTCGTTGTGATATGTGCCAGTCTCTGTGCTATGAGATGATACCTTGTTGTTTTGATTTGCATCTCCCTGATGATCAGTGATTTGGAGCATTTTTCATGACATTTAGACTAAAGGCATCTTCAAGGAGGAAATACCACTGTCCAAACAAGTGAAAGCAGAGATAAACAAATGGAATTACACTACTTTGAGGTTCTTTTGTACCTCAAAGGAAATAGTGACTAGGATACAAAGGCCTCCCACAAATTGGGAAAAACTATTGACCCAAAACTCATCTGATAAGGGGCTTATATTCAAGATATGCAAGGTACTAACAGACTTAAAAAGAAAAAAATCTAACCCCATCAAAAAATGGGGATAAAAGAAATGAACAGACATTTTCTCAAAGAAGAAATGCAAATGAGCAAAGGGCACAAAAGAGCCAACCTATAGTTTTAAAAAAAAAACTATATATATGAACAAAATTCCTATGCACTCTCACATATCATATTTTGAAGTAAAAAAAGGAACAATACAATATTTAAAATAAATAACAAGTAAATTAAATCAACAAACTTAACTGGAATTTTAATGGAAACTATGGGTCTGTTTTTGGTGGGCCATATTTTGATGGTCTCTGCTCAAGACTGAGAGAAGTTGAGAGACAGAAAAAAGGAATGGGGAGTCAAAGAATGTGGCACACATTCTACATATGTGATGAATCAAGCAGAACAGGCAGTGGCTGCAAAAATAAGTGCCTTTGGCAGGCCTAATGTGGCCCATGGGCCATAGTGAGAACCCCTGATAATGTATGAATTCCATTTTGTCTTGGTATCAGGATCCTCACTGGAACAGTTTCTCTGTGTCAAGGACTATACCAGGAAAGAGAGTTACTGGCTGGCATAAGCTTTGTTAAGGTCAACCAGAACTCTTTCATCCTTTGTTTCACAGGGTTTGATCTGGGCCATTTTAAAGATGGGCCATTTTCTCCATTTTTTTTTTTATTTTTAGGGTCACACCCGTTTGATGCTCAGGGGTTATTCCTGGCTAAACGCTCAGAAATTGCCCCTGGCTTGCGGGGGACCATATGGGATGCTGGGGGATAGAACTGCGGTCCTTCTTTGGCTAGCACTTGCAAGGCAGACACCTTACCTCTAGAGCCACCTCACTGGCCCCATCCTTTTTCTAAAGAGTTTTTTTCATATTTTCTTTCTTCATAAGTGGAGTGGTTCAGGAAGAACTGCCCCCTTCAGTGCTTAGAATGTAGGAGCTGTCAGCCACAGTCAGTGGCTCAGGCCAGAGCACAGGCACTAATCTTCAATGCTCAAGTGAGGGGACAGACTGTGAAGCCTACTGGTCTGGAGTCAAATCCAACTTTCTCAAATCCAGTCTTTCTCAAATGATAAATCTGGAAACAACTTCTTGTCATGATTAGATTGCAGTGTCTTTCTGTGCAGGATGAAGATAATGAGAAAGCACTGGCCATTTTGTAAGGATTAAGCAAAAGCTTCCAGGAAAGGTGATTAGCAGAGCTCTCAGCTCTGAAAGCTGGTATTGCTGTGGGAGAAGATAGCACTTGACAGGAAGCAGTGACAGTAATGGGACCAACATAGTTTCGGGAGTGAACTGGGAAGTACAAATATTATGACAGAAAACACTTGTCCTACATAATCAGTGAAATCAAAATTTCAACTGTTCTATGTGTTTTTCAGTATTTTATTTAATCAAAGGTGTGTGTGTGTGAGAGAGAGAAAGAGAGTGCAGAGGGTTACTCTTCTCATACATGTTTGTTTTAAATAAGCATGGTTTCAAATCAGATCTTGAAAATAACCTAGCAAACCTGGGAAAAGTAATTTAGTTTCTCTCAGGACATTGCAAAGACCCCAGAGGAGAGACCACGTGACTTCCCCAGGCCTGAGAATGTCCCACATTCTGGACCTACCACTTCAAGGCTACCTCAGGTATTTGCTCTGTCCAACAGAGCGTGTCACTCTCACTCTGTCATGTAAAACAGCATGAAGCCTAGGCTTTAGGAAAATAAAATAGCAGCACACAGCATGGACAGAGCTAGCACAGGTCATGAAGTTGAGTTGCCACAGCAAGTAACTTAGCACAGAGTCATAATGCCAAAGAAAGGACCTCATCCCCAGAGAGCATTCAAGGCAGAACTGTGTGTTTCAGCAGATGGAACACACAGATGGGGGTGGGGGGTAAGCTTCAACGATTTGGGGTGCTCAGAAAGCTGTGGATTCCTTCTGAGGGAGCTTGGAGATCATCTTTGGATTTCTGTGGCTAGAAAAGGACTATTTCTGAAGTCCCTTTCCTTTGAAGCATGCCTGCCTTTTCATTCATTGCTTATTAGCTCCTGCAATCATTTCCATATTTTCCCACTTCTCCCTGCACCAAATACACTGAGTCAGAAAAAAAGAACTAAGGAACCAAACATATAGCAAGGTGGCAGGCTACAAAATTAACGAACATTTGGCTTTCTAATGCACTTTTCTTTTTTTTTTTTTTTGAGTTTTCTTAATATCACTTTAATGAGGAAGCTTACTAGAAATATCCAAATCAAGGAGACAAGAAGGAATAAAAGGATTCTAACAAAAAGAAGCTCAAGTTTT